>JAWZYT010005210.1:0-30000 GCA_034508575.1 Petrolisthes manimaculis
ATTATAGCATCAATCTTTACTCCCTTCCCCTCCTCAATGCACCAATCTCAGACACAAGAATTCATACACACACTTTCCTTAGACTATATACCAATCGATCGCTTTCCACCCCACCACCCCCACTACCTCAACCCTCCTCTTCTCCTATGACACCCTCTTCAATACCCCAACCAACCCCTACATCAACCCCTTCCTCATTACGACAGCTGATCCCCTTTTCAATTCCTCAACTAAGTCCCCTTCTAACATTTCCAAAACTGACTCCCTTTCTCAATTTTTCAACCCCCCTTTTCAATCCCCTGATTCTATATTATACCCATTTCCAAATCTCCCCCCCCCCCTATTCAACTCATTCCCCAACCATTCCCTCTCCTCAATCACCAGCCTATCCCCCCTCCTCAATCCACCGGCCGATACCCCCACCTCCCTATCCCCCCATACCTGCTCACCGTGAAAATTGTCGATATATGAAACGCTGGGCTCTGCCTGCGTGAACACTTTAGTCAGCCCTATTTTTCTTTTTTCTTTTTTACGCTTGCCCTACACCGTTCCCGTTCCGTCGGCATTTACGATCCGGCGTTCCGTATTGAATTATAATCTATTTTGAGGGAGCGTGAGGTATACGCTACACGACCAGGCCAGAAAATTCAATGTTTTATCTGAATATTTCCGTGTGTGTGTGTGTGTGTGTGTGTGTGTGTGTGTGTGTGTGTGTGTGTGTGTGTGTGTGTGTGTGTGTGTGTGTGTGTGTGTGTGTGTGTGTGTGTGTGTGTGTGTGTGTGTGTGTGTGTGTGTGTGTGTGTGTGGTTGTGAAATGTGTAAACTTAGTTATGTTTGGTACTCGGATATATGTACAAATAGTAAAAAACAAAGTAAGGAGTACGGATAAGATTACCTGTGTTTGTATTGTGTGGAATTATGTCTCCTTAATGTATAAACTTAGGAGTGAGAGCTGTTGGTGCATTTTGTACAATGTGTTTGTCATTACAATTACATGCGTGTAAGGTAACACTTACATATGGATATAAATGTACACTTGTATTATATATAAATTTGTATACGCAGAGTTTTGTGAGTTTTAGAAAACATGTACACCGTGGATGTATCCATGTGTGAGTGTGTGTGTGTATGTTTGTTTACGTTGATGCCTGTGTTGATGTGTGTGTGTCTGTGTGTGAGCAGGTTGCGTGTGTCTAGCCATCAAGCAAATTGTTCGGTAAAGATCGGGATAGGGGAGAGGAGGAGGAGGAGGAGGGGTGGTACAGATGGGGGGGGGGGGTTCAGTAGAGGGGTACGATGATTAGAGAGGCTATAGTATAGAAGATGGGGGGGGGGGGTGAAGGTAGACAAAGGGAGATTAAATAAGAGGGGGAGAGGGAGATGTGGAAGGAAACATGCTTGCTGGACGGGACGGTATAGGAAGGTGAACAAAGAATGAGAGAGAGATGAGAGTAGCAGGTAGAACAAAATGATAAACAAAGGCAATAATGTAGAAAGAGACAACAAATGAGAAAATACATAGGGAGGTAATGATGGAACCTTCCAATTTCCATATCGAAGTCCAACAAGACCTTATCGAAGTCCAACAAGACCTTATCAAAGTCCAACAAGTGCTTATCCACGTCTCCTAATATTTACAACAGGCAGTCGAGATATCGGTCTTGAAGTATATTAGAAAGACCTCACACAATCACGCACAAGCAAGTACAAGCCAGGCCCAAAACAGAACGCAAAGGACACACACACACACACACACACACACAGACACAGACACAGACACACACACACACACACAGACACAGACACACACACACACACACAGACACACACACACACACACAGACACACACACACACACACACACACACCAACTCTTTCCACATTTTTAACCACGCACGCCCCAGCGAAATGGACACTTGTTTGTATCGTTGGTTGGGATGTGGTGGTGTTGGTGGTGGTGGTGTTGGTGTTTAGACTGTAATCACTAGTCCATCTCTATCTTCCCATTATCATCATTTCATATTTCTGTCTCTCCCTCTCCGATTTATCTTTTTCATAGCTAGCTGTCTTCAGTCATTCTCCAACATGTTTGCCATTGTCGTCTTCTATCATTTTTCTTCACCAGTTTCTCCTATATAGTTATGTTTGTAGTATTTTTTTTTTTTTCTTTTTTGCTTTCTTTCGTTTCCACATTTTTTATTTCAAATGTTCACTTTGCCTCCCCTTTCACATTTTACATTTTCTCTTCTTTTATTTTTTTTTTCTCTCTCTCTCTATCTATCTCTCTATCTATCTACTATCCACTTCCATAATCTACATTCTACACACCTACCATACCAAGCATTCTATCCAACACTCAATAACTCATTTAATTCTCGTTATTCTCCAAGCTCTCCTTCTTTCCTCCCTCTTCCATACACTTCCTCTTTCAACCCTATCTCTCTCTCTCTCTCTCTCTCTCTCTCTCTCTCTCTCTCTCTCTCTCTCTCTCTCTCTCTCTCTCTCTCTCTCTCTCTCTCTCTCTCTCTCTCTCTCTCTCTCTCTCATCTCTCTCTCTCTCTCCTCTCTCTCTCTCTCTCTCTCTCTCTCTCTCTCTCTCTCTCTCTCTCTCTCTCTCTCTCTCTCTCTCTCTCCTCTCTCTCTCTCTCTCTCTCTCTCTCTCTCTCCAAGGTTAGCATTGGGCGACACAAAATTATATTGTCCCCCTGTTGAAAAAAGGACACAGAACAACGTTTTCATTTTGCTATTACAACACTTTTCTCCCGCCAAAACAAAATACAGGAATTACGATATTTTTTGCCGTCCTGTCTCCCTTCCCCCTACCTACACCCTCTCTCTCTCTCTCTCTCTCTCTCTCTCTCTCTCTCTCTCTCTCTCTCTCTCTCTCTCTCTCTCTCTCTCTCACTACATATACTGCCTCTTCTCACTCTCAACTTCACATTCTTTTGCACTTAATTAGTTCTCATCACGCTTCTCTCTTTATTTTCTCTTGTCTTCATTTCTACATTCCTCTTTCTTCCATTACCCTACATTTCTACATCATTATTCTCTTCCTCTCCTCACCTCTTTTCTTCTAGTCTTTCTCCTCCTACCAAAATAATATTATCTTTATTCACGTGTTATTATTTTCTACACATTTCCTTACCTTTCTGTTTTCGTCCACTTCTCCTTCCACTCTCCTCTCCATTATTTCCTTCGCACTCAAACTTTCCTCTCCTTCCACTTCCCTTCCTACCCACAAAACCACCCTTAAGTCCTACATCTACTTCCCCTTTTGCTCAAATCTCTCTCCTCTACGTCCCTTTCTGTTCTCTCTCCTCCCTCTATACTTCCCTTCAGTTTCTCTCTCCCCCCTCTCTACTTCCCTTCAGTTTCTCTCTCCTCCTCTATACTTCCCTTCTGTTTCACTCTTATCCCCTCTACTTTCTTTCTTTGTTTCACTCGCTTCCCCTCTCTACTTCCCTTCTGTTTCTCTCTCCTCCCCTCTCTACTTCCCTTCTGTTTCTCTCTCCTCCCCTCTATACTTCCCTCTGTTTCACTTTCTTATCCTCTACTTTTCATTTCTTTCCACTTTCCTTCCCTTCATTTTTCCTTTCCACTCACTTTCCTCTCCCTCCCATTCCTTTCCCTCCTACCCAACCACCACCACCACTACCACCACCACTACCACTACCACTACCACCACCACCACCACTACCACTACCACTACCACCATTACTTTCCCCTGCCACCCCCGGCCTTCCCTCGTAACTCCTAGGCCAATACAGTGTTGTTGAGCCAAGTGCCGGTGTATGCACATAAGCGCTCCCCGGAATACACACGGCTATGTATGACCAAGGCAGGAGGGAGAGGCAGGGTGAGAGAGAGAAGGGAAGGGTAGGGTAGCGGGTTAGCATAGGGTAAAAAAAAGGGGGTGGGGGCTTAGAAGATTGGGAAATGGAGGGGGATGGAGGGATAGGAAAAAAATAGCAAAAGGGGATAGAGGAAAGGGATGGTGTGACGAGAAAAGGGGGTAAAAAATACGAAGGGAGTAAAAAAATTAAGGAATGGGGTTATAGAAAGAAAATAAATTACAGAAAGGAGAGACAAAAAGATAAAATGAAGATATAATATAAATCACCGAGTGAAGGGGAACTGGAAATGGGAGGAAAGGAGATAAGAGGAAGAGGACTGGAAAAAAATTGGAAGGGAATGAAGGGAAAAATAGAAGAAAAAGAAAAGTGGGAGGAGGATAAGAATGAAACGAAGGTAGCAGGAGGACTTATGTGTGAAAGGAGAGAGAGAGAGAGAGAGAGAGAGAGAGAGAGAGAGAGAGAGAGAGAGAGAGAGAGAGAGAGAAACTGGTGGGTTATAAGGAGTGTGTGGAGGAACTACATTGTAAAGGAAATTAATGAGGGTGAGGGAGGATGTGTGAGGGTGGATGCTGGGGGAGGAAAGAGAGGGCGGGAAGAGGAAGAGTGTGTGTGTGTGGTGGGTGGGGGGTGGGGGGGTGATCTTTGGGGAATACAAGAGAAAGAAAATGATGGAAGAAATCAAATGAATTGGAAAGTGTGAAATGTGAATACGAGGGAGTAAGCAAGCAAAGACTGGGGAAACGAGAAATGTTAGAGAGGAGAAAACAAAATACAACTAAAATAAAGAACAGTGATGGATATAGAAAGATAAAATAAAGAAAAATAAGGTAGAGGACGATATAATGGGAAAGGGCAGTAAAAAAATATCTAGGATGAGAGACACAAACAATAAAAAAAGTTTAGATTATGAAAGAGATGGAGAATAAACAAAAAGTAAACACAAATATAAAAATAGCGACAACAGCAAATTTTAATATCCCACCCATTGCGATACAGCGAATAAAACAAACTAACAGGTACAAGAGGATATGCATACAGTTGACAAAATGCATAACAAAGCCGAGTATGAATAAAACCGAACAGGCCTCGTCGATATGTATGTACAGGACTTGGGTATAAATGTGCATGTGATATATATATATATATATATATATATATATATATCTATATACATAAAGCCGAAATTCTGTGGTGTGTGTGTGTGTGTGTCCTCTATGCACGCCAAGATCCTTCGTCCTAGAGTGAAAATTTTTACATGGGTGTGATCGCTAATACTTGGGGAGTGTTTTGGACCTATAAAAAAAATGTTTTTCATGTTTTTCAAAAAATGTTTTGGATGGGGTTCGAACCCCTGGATTAGTGACACGCACAACTTTCTCTCTCTCTCTCTCTCTCTCTCTCTCTCTCTCACATGCTCTCTCTCTCTCTCTGTGTCTCTCTCTATCTCTATCTTTAATTTTAGAGAGAGAGAGAGAGAGGGTGTGTGTGTGTGAGAGGTAATACTGGGTTTGGTTATATTTGTGTCTGAGTGAGAGATAGTGTGGGTGTGTGTGTGAGAGAGAGAGAGAAAGAGTGAAAAATATATAGTGTGTGTGAGAGGTAGAGATAGATAGCTAGACTGTGAGAGAGAGATAGAGAGAGAGACTGTGTGTGTGAGAGATAGATAGATAGATAGATAGATAGATAGAGATAGATAGATAGAGAGAGAGAGAGAGAGAGACTGTATGTGAGAGAGATAGACTATATATGCGGGAATAGGGGACAGGCTTGGGGTGGGGGGGTTTGGGGGGTGCTGGAATAGGGACAGGCTGGGGGGGGGGGGTAAAAAGCCTGTCCCCTACCACCACACACCCCAAGCATGCCCCATATTCCCGCACCGCTCTAAACCCCCCAAGCCTGTCCCCCTACTCCCGCACCCCCCATCCCCCCTACTGTAAACAACACACACTAGGGTACACACACACACATACTCTACATACACACACACACCGTACACACACACACACACACACACATACACACACCGTACACACACACACAAACATACACTCACAGCATACACATACACACACCCCTACCGTACACACACACTAGGTAAGGTAATTTCTGCCTTTTTTCGTTATCACTTTAAAGTTGTCTCAGTTGTTGAAAGGATTCTTTTCTTCTCTTTGGAATAATCAAATCACGGGGTGGGTTTGGGGGGTGCGGGAATAGGGGACAGGCTTGGGGTGGGGGGTTTGGGGGGTGCGGGAATAGGTGGTGGTGGTAGTAGTGGAGGTGGTAGTGGTTGATGTAGTGGTAGTAGTGGTGATGGTAATAGTGGTTGATGTAGTAGTAGTGGTGGTTGATGTAGTAGTGGAGGTGGTAGTGGTTGATGTAGTAGTGGAGGTGGTAGTGGTTGATGTAGTAGTGGTGGTAGTGGAGTTTGCATTTGTTACATATCAGTGTTGTATTATTATATCCTTTGTTTATTTAGAACTCTATGATCGTGTATGAAAATTGGAGGCTTCTAATTCCTCCTGACTATGCCAAGAAACAAATAAGCTTCTTTCGTATAGCATCCACCGCCCGAAGGGCGGTGGAAGGGCGACCGCAGGCCGCCAGCCCTCCGCAGGAGCTAGCGGCTCTTAGCCGCCCGAAGGGCGGCAGAGCAGCTAGTATATATATATATATGAAAGTTTGGGGTAGAGATTGTATATTTAGATTAGATAATGGAAAAGTGGTATACTGACTGAGAACTGTTTCCCAAAAACTAATGTTGCTCTTATCAGTAATTACAGCAGTTAAAGGAGACAAGATAAATTATAATAAAGATTTTAGGAGGTAATATGAACCTGAGGTCAGTAACAAGATACTGGACCACCATCTACAAATGTCCTGTCCTGTTCTGTTGTCTTTTCTGTCTGATGTTGATTTGTGAAGATGCATGACGTCGCAAATAGAAAAGTTCATCACAACTGCGTTAAGAATGCGAACTGTAGCTTTAAAGGGCTACAGATTTCTCAATATTATGCTGAAGAACTTTACATTACTCGTGTAACAGGACTTTTGGTGTTGGATAAACATGTGTTCTGAGTTGAACATATTAATTAACACCCAGACTATTACAGTACTAATAGACAGAGTAGATGCGTTGCTAAAGATAAAGTAAATACTGTTGAGAACAAAACTACCGGTATATATTTAATTCCAGGTACAGGAATAGTGCATCTAGATTAAAGATACTGTGTGTTGTGCACGAAACTGAATGCTACGAACTCCCTCAATCGATATCAACCAACAGACATTATTAATATCATAGTAACCTCCAATTCCCATATACAATCATTCCATCGTGTATAATGTATTGGGTAGGAAGGAAGGAAGGAAGTTAGGTAGGTAGGTAGGTGGATAGGTAGGTAGGTTAGTAGGTAGGTAGGTAGGTAGGTAGGTTAGGTAGGTAGTAGAGGCATTAGTGAAGGCTCCCTAGGTGGTATATCCAGTAAAATGTCTATATAAATTGGCCTATAAACTGGAAAGGATGGTAAGTGAGGGTCGTGGCCATAATCCGGTTCAGATGCTCCTTTTCTTACCCTAGTACCCATAATAATCTTCCTCCTGGCTTTAGTCTACCATGCTTTGCTCTTAGTCCACCATATGCTGCCTGGCTTATTTCTACTTCGCCATAGTATACTTTTATTTGTACTCTGGAGTGATAAAGTTGCCTCGAGTTAGCCATACAGCATTCGCATAAAAAATACAGTAAAAGTGTTTGCTAAAGTGTTCTTATTAACCTGGATGAAAATACGCCGATTCACTTTTCAATAATATTACCTTAATTACACGTTTCGTGCAAATTTCAGTGTTCATAATTTGTAGATAAATATCTATTTGTGTCAGTGTTTTAGAAATGTGACGCAGTTTTTACAGACATTACATTAAATTACTATGAGAATTTTCCGAATGTCAAAAATAAGTAATGTATTCATAAAAATATATTGACCTTTCTTCGACGGGAGAGAAGTTGCAGTGTTCCTCGCCATAAAGGCTTCACATTTACTCCTACTCTGTATCCAATAATGTTATTCCTTATCACTTCATTCCTGACTTCTTATTTACATTTTTTTGGTCGGCATTCTTTCCTGTTTCCCTTTGCTTCACAAAACCATCATGTCTATCCCGTATATGTATTTTTCTTGCCTTTCCTTCAGCACCAGTTTTCTTTTCTGTATATTTTTTCTTCCCCTTCTGAGTCCTATATAGTGTCCCGCCCCACTCCTCCCCCTCCACTTTCCTGTGATCTCCATCTTCCCCCTCAAAAAAGGAAAAAAAAATCTTTAGAGATATTGCGTACGAGATTAGGTCAAGACGATGCTAAGCCACACTCCTACCCCTTCCCCTACCCCTACCCCCAGTAAGAGGGTCATTTACATATATATTAATACCGGGAATATCACCCTAACGAACTCGAGATGCAAGGTCTATACAGGCTGCGGGTGTTCGGGGCAAGACAGACGTAATTGCTGGTGCTCTGCTCTGCGCGCCCTGATCTGCATATCCATCAAAACTAACAAAATCATTCACCGATGGAGCCCTGGGTTGGCCCGGCCTGGCTGGCTGGCTGGCTGGCTCCAGGCCCTGATTGAATGTATCAGGCCGCTACAGTGCTCGCTAGAATGGGGAGGAGGGGAGGTGTAGGACATGGGGAGGAGGGGTGGTGTTGGAGAAGGAGTGGAGGGGTAGTGTGGTAAGGGAAGGACTGGGAGGCAGAGGGGTGTAGGCAGGAATTCAGTGTGATCCGAGAACTACAGGTTCCGGAATTTCGGTAGAGATAATTTTCAGTACATAGAGTTCCAGGAATTCGGGTAGACAATTTTCAGTCGATTCCAGTCATGCAATTAAAGATAATTTTCAAGAGCTACGAGTTGCGGAAATTAAAACTATAAAGTTCAATAACAACAAAGTCTAGTGATTTTGATTTATAAGTTCCAAGAGATACATGTTATGGAATATGATGAGACAATTTTCAGATATTATGAGTCACTGATCTTCCCGGCAGCTGATGTGTATTGGTGATTTCCAGAGATTCTTTTTGACAATATCCCTGTACATGTGAGTTAGACGCCACTTGTAAACAGTAGGAGTAGGGCCTAATATTGTTACAAGAATTATAGTTTGAAAGCACTCTTCTATTTTACACAATTAATTAACTGGAGGTCTAGGCAGCGGCCAGCAAATAAACAATTATGAATAACAGTAAAGACTGTGTAAAACTAGAACGATTACTGTTATTAGTTTTCCATTTATTACCTTATATCTTTTATCATTATTACACTGTGCGTGCTTTTAATCGTGTTGGTGTAAGGAACCGTCTTGTCCACCAGTAAGAGCACAGATGAATAATTGTTCTCTGTTAAACCTACATCACCAAAATTCCAGTCACCACAACCAGATGATGATAATTAGGCTGTTTGGAATGGGCAAATATTCCATCAAGAGGTTATGTATCTTCCAGTTCATAATAACAAAGTAGAAGCACCAAGTATGTTTCTTTCATGACTAATATGCTTTAATAACGTAAGTCACCAACAGATCGGAGAGGCGACAGGAGTTTTGGTGGTGACTGTACACTGTCTAACGTAGGGTGGGATGGGTTCGTGCTGAGATAGTTGAGGGATGATGGTGTGGGGCATTGCTGGGTTAGTCAGGACGGTATGGGATGGTGTAGGGATGGGGTTAGGGGTAAGGGGTGATGTGAGAGGGTGATCCCGAGCTGAGAGTCCGTCCTGCTGCTGTTGTGTTCGTGAGTAAATACATGGAGGCAGCAGCAGGGGGCCATGTATAACCCAAACAGCCTTCACGCGCTCTACACTGATTCTAACGTGATTCATGGAGGCGGTATGAGTAATAGGCAGTTTCACGTGATTCATGGGTCGTGTACGTATAGCTCGATTCGTTGTACAAACAGCTTATTACGAAGTGTACTCAGGGCAGTACTAGCTCGCGCAAAGATTAATATCACTGTATTTACTCGTGACGATAAAGCCATGTAGTACCCAGACAACCACACTCAGGATTCACTTATTTGGGGTATGACTTTGCTGGCGAATTGGAGGCTACCGATTACTTCAAACTGTACTAAAACCAACGTCTTAACTAGCATATCCTGTTCCTTGGCTAAGTTTGGACGACTTAATAGCCTCAAGTGCGTAACATCTCATTTCCCTAAAGACCATGAAACTCCCCTTTGTGCTGTCAAGAGTGACGTTCATTCCTCGTGATCTATCCACATTTTAACAGCTGTGTTTTATGTCTTGTGCGCCCACTCCACTGGCAGTAATGGCGAGCAACAATCTACAACACACTGCATCTTGCCTCTCTCTCCCTTGACACACACGAACACACACCATGAACTCACACCCAGCAAGCATTAACACTTGCATACACAAACGTTAACTCTGCGCCGGCACACATAACTTTCACTCGTGTACACACACACACACACACACACACACACACACACCAAGCAGCTGGACTCATAAGATACGTACGTATAATTAGGCAACAGAGTTAATGAAATGTTGTGAGAGATCTGCCTGCTATAGAAAGGGAGTGTGGGTTACTAAGTGGAGAACATTGGGTAGTGTGGGATATTTGTAGAGACATTAGTGTATTCAACTGTATTGTAGTGTGTGTGTGTGTGTGTGTGTGTGTATTGTAGTGTGTGTGTGTGTATTGTAGTGTGTGTGTGTATTGTAGTGTGTTATTGTATTGTAGTGTGTGAGTGTATTATAGTGTGTGAGTGTATTGTAGTGTATATAATTATAAATGCACTGTAGTGAAGAGAGGTCACAACTCGTATGCATAGTTGCAATCTATGTTACCCACTACACTAGTAAGGGAAGGTATGGAAGCTTTTGTTGGCGAATTGGAGGCTGTAATTCCCTCCCAACTATCTAATGACACCATTTTACAACGTCTTATCCCCACTTAATTCACAGCTTTTATCCTCGGTGTACAGATCCCAGGCACTGTTCCAGAGAACCTTGTAAACTATTCCCAACATTTGTTACTGACAAAAGCAAAAATTTACTTCAACGTTGTAATATATCGGCCAGCCACCGCGATGCTCGAGTGATTAGAACTAGAATGATTCCTCCAAAGTTTGCCATAAAACAAATGACCTAGAGTCTCTCCTGAGGCAGTGTGTTTCGGGGTACAATTTAAGCCTCCAAATCCCTGACATGTGTTTGGAACTTATAAAAGTGTATGTTGATAATGAAATTGTCGTTTGAAGGTACATTTCCAAAAAAAATTGATGATGAGAATAATGAGAAGCATAAAATTTTCCATAACAAAATAATACAATATGAATTGTCATAGATAAAGAAGAGAAAGGCACCTCATAACTGAGCTGACACGAGTGAAGGAGGAGGAAACGGAATGAAAAGAAACAGTGGAGCCTAAAGACGATATTAAGATCATTTGATTTTCGAATTATATAGTAGGTTAATAATTATTTATGGATCGACAACTGTGGTATCTATTGTATGGCTGGCTGGCTTGACTTTGCATTTCCTTAGAAAATAATAACAGCACAAGGACGGTAAAATATTAACAGTGCATTTCTGTGAGATGGCGTCTGCTCTGGCATTCTCCCTCTTTTCTCATATCCTGCATTCTGCTGATGACTCAATATATTCCAAGCACGCTGCTTCCTCTCCTCGCACTCCTCATAATGTCCTTCCTCCTCTGCCTTGGTCCTTATTTCTAGTCTCTTTTCTGGCTTCACATTAATTTACACAGTGATCCTGGGCCTTACCCAGACCTCATTCCACCCCTGTCTTCTCATCCTCACTTACTGCTCAACACATTCCAGCTCAACCTTCCATATACTCTCCACTCTTCTCTTCTTCCTGCCTCTGTCTTTAAAATTAAATTATCATTCGTATAATATAAATCAAAATGAACACCAATACACATAATACATATATCATCACAAAATAACTATTGATTCATTAAAACAAAATAGAAAAAGCGATATAATACTTTGTCTGCCATAAATAAACTCCATAATTATGCACGTACACACGTACACACGTACACACACACACACACGTACACACACACACGTACAAACACGCACACACACTCACACACGAGGGATTTGAGGAATTTCCTGTATGAGCAGCCTTGCAAATTTCTGGGAATGTGACGTGTGACAAACTATAGAGTGAGGCGATCACTGGATGAGGTGGTGTGGGCGATGATACAGGATAAATAATGGTAGTATTAAAATGATAGTTCTGGAAGGATTGTTGTTAACGATAGAGTTTAATAATTCTGTTGATTATGGTATGGTGTTGGTAATGGTAGTGATGATGTGAGTTTTGATAATGTTAGTGATGATGATGATGATGATGATGTTGGTATTGATAATTTTTGTGTTAATTAAGAAAAAATCTTCAAATATCTAAATACGCCACACCCATATATTATAATATTTTAGGTAACATACTTTTTTGCTCAATTCCCCTCTTTATCTTTGCTTCTGTTTTGAGAGGAAGGATGAGCAGCTGTCTCCGTCCGTCACATTCATCCCTCCTTGTAACTCTCCTTTCATAACTCTACCCAATACCCTATACTCCCTTTCCCTCCATCCCTCATCTGGAATCACACGCTGCTTCCTCTCCCTCCATCACCTGTACCTAGATTCCCTCCTTCCTCTCCCTCCATCACCTGTACCTAGATTCCCTCCTTCCTCTCCCTCCAACACCCACCTAGATTCCCTCCTTCCTCTCCCTCCACCACCACTCTTGATGCAGAAAGAAAATACAGGAATATCACAGACGCAAGACAAACCCGAACGTGTACCTTGTGTCTCTATGAATCACAAGTTTTCAGTCCCTCTTGGTTTAGGGGGGAATAATCTGTATGTCAGCGAATTGGACAGCGACTGATTCTCCCATAATAGGATATAATACGGATTCCCTACACGGCTACTCAGGTACTTGTCTGTTTCTAAGAACATTTAAGAGAAATCAGCAATTCTGTCTTTCGTCCAAGGCAGAAATACCCATGTAACGTTATAACACATTATCCCATTACTTGGAGACGAACATACATTTTCCTCCAAACTTGTGGGAAGCGAAAGTTATATGAGGATAGTGTGTGTGTGTGTGTGTGTGTGTGTGTTACTGGCGTTCCACACATACACACACACACACACAATGGCTGAGTACATAGGGGGTCCGGAGGCAGTGTGTTGTGTCTGTGATGATGGAGGTGGCCGAACTAACGACACTGGTGGACGAGGAGGGGAAGGGAAAGGAGACAAGGGCACTGTTCTATCTCTGACGTATGGAGGAGGAGGAGGAGGAGGAGGAGGAGGAGGAGGAGGAGGAGGAGGAGGAGGAGGAGGAGGAGGAGGAGGAGGAGGAGGAGGAGGAGGTGGAGGAGGACTGTGGCAAGCATGGGTGGCAAGTCACTACGTCAATCACTGTTTATATAGTCTTGGTTCTTTATATTCTGTTGTGTGATATTGGTGTGATATTTGTTGTTTTCCTTGTTTCTTCCTCTTCTATCTCTCCTTCACATTCTAACTCTTCATTTTCTTTCTACTCCAGTAACCATCGTTCTTACCATGAATCCTCTGTTCTCATGAAATTCTCCTCATCATACTCTATCTCTCCTCCCTATCCAATAAGTACTAGCTCCTCTTCCTCTGCTCACCCAACTCTTATCACCAATCCTCCTCTACTTCCCTCCTGTACCTAGCTTGATTATCTTGCCTCTAGTCTTCAGTTCCACTTTCACTATCCCTCCTCATCCACCGATTTTTCTTTCTCGTTTCCCACTACAATTTTTCCTTTTTTTTTTTTTTTTTTTTTTTTTTTGGTGTGTGTGTCCTCCTCTCACCTCCCACCCTTCCACCTCTCTTCTCCCATCCACTAGCCACCATACTCCCCGTAGTCCCGACAAGGTAGAGCAACACGAGGGAGTAACTACACACGGATGGAGTTATGGATACAGTAGGCTCCAGTACCAATTTCACAGGCTTTACCCTTGATAACCGTATAGGCTTAAACTCGATAGATTGAATATAGGCTGCTGTTATAAAGAGCCAAACCCAGTCAGCTTGTTTAGAGGTGTGTGTGTGTGTGTGTGTGTGTGTGTGTGTGTGTGTGTGTGTGTGTGTGTGTGTGTGTGTGTGTGTGTGTGTGTGTGTGTGTGTGTGTGTGTGTGTGTGTGTGTGTTCCCCTGCGAGAGTAAGAACTATGGTGTGTGTATAATGCGCAGCACTTAGGTATATGCTGGTTATGCATACCACTGTGGTAAATATTATGCAAACAGTTCGAACACACACACACACACACACACACACACACACACACACACACACACACACCTCAAGAATTTGCTGATGCGTGGGCTTACCCGGAAATCATGTGTAGCCTATACCGGACGCTGTTCTGATAATATGATGTGTGTGTGTGTGTGTGTGTGTGTGTGTGTGTGTGTGTGTGTGTGTGTGTGTGTTGGAGAAACCACTACGTCTGCATTCCAGACAAGGCAGCTAGGTAGTGTGTATATCAAAATATTATTTATTTTATGTATAACCTGTGCATTCAGAGTAAGTGTTGCATGTACAATTAATAATGTATAAATGTAATGTATAAAAGTAGACAACTACTATATAATTATTACCAGCTGAACACCATTATTTCATTAATTTACCTTGTATATATAACTTGATTCACCTGCAGTACATTCATTACTTTATCTCTCAAGTTCTCGAGGCATAAAACAACATATATATATATATATATATTTACAATGTTCTAGGGTCATCACAGTGAAGGGTAAGTTGTGTGTAAACTAAATGATGTACAAAATGTGTAATGTAAATGTTAAGTAATGTTTTGTGTTAAGAATATTTCCAGTAGGTTCACGGAATATTTCTTCCCTCTAAATATAATATGTAAATACAAACACTATACTTTTACACAAGGCAACTACAAGTATTATATTCACCATATTGGAACACACACTTATACAACATATTCGAACACCACTAAGCATTTTACACTAACAGAATTTTACACACACACACACACACACATGTACGCACAAACTACCGCCACCAATCAAGCAAACAAATTGTAATGACTTGTAAACAGGCATAAAGTGAGGGCAAAATATGTTGTTTTAATTAAATATCTAATGAAAGTTGTCAGACGGGAGGGATGCAGTATAACGGATGGTGTGTGTGTGTGTGTGTGTGTGTGTGTGTGTGTGTGTGTGTGTGTGTGTGTGTGTGTGTGTGTGTGTGTGTGTGTGTGTGTGTGTGTGTGTGTGTGTGTGTGTGTGTGTGTGTGTGTGTGTGTGTGTGTGTGTGTGTGTGTGTGTGTGTGTGTGTGTGTGTGTGTGTGTGTACTAGTTTTACTCTCGTCATTTGTTATTGTTATATTTTTTAAAGTTTGTTTCCCCCATTTAATGTCTCTCGTGATTTATCGTATCTTTATTTTATTAATTGCTTTCATTCTTTTTTTCCATTTCCGTCCCGGGCTACAACCCGTTTGTTTATCCACAGATATAATTCATACCAGTCACGAATAGTTCCCCCCGAATGTGTGTGTGTGTGTGTGTTATATATATACGTGTGTGTGTGTGTGTTGTGTGTGTGTGTGTTACGTGTGTGTTAAGTGTGTGTGTGTGTGTGTGAGAGAGACAGAGACAGAGAGAGAGAAAGAGGGTAAAATCTGTATTAATTTTGTCGAACACAGAATAATTACTTACCCCTTTCTCTTTCGTGGGTGTGAAGGTGATCATTATCCTGTAATCCCCGTAATCCTTCAGTACCGGTATATACAACACTAACAACATTATTCTATATAGAGTTATGCACCCTTCACCTCACCCCTTCTAGCTCTTGTTTCCATCCTGCCATTATTATTGTATTCGCACCATCCATGTCATTGTATAAACTCCCTCTTTGCTTCCATGTTTTCTTACCGTCTACTGCACTTCACTCATGGCTGATTCTCTCTCTCTCTCTCTCTCTCTCTCTCTCTCTCTCTCTCTCTCTCTCTCTCTCTCTCTTTGTTAATCCTGTGTTATCTTGCCCCTGTTTCTCTTTTCTCTCTTTTCTCTCTTTTCTATTTTCCTCTCTCTCATTGTCCTTTTTTCTCTTAGTCTCCTATTCTCACTCCTTTCGTTGGATTATTGCCCGTATTCTGTCATCCTTTACGCCACTTTCATTATTTTTTTACTTCACATTTCTCCCCTCGCACCTTTCTACGTTCCGACTCCCTCTTCCTTCCATTCATGTTTTCCGATTATTCCCTGTCAGCAGATGTCACTATAGGAACCCCCAGGCTACCGTACCGTCGCTAGGATGGGTATAGCTCCACACAATTGGATGCCATCTCTTTCACTACACACCCTACCGAACAACACGTATGATACGGATTAAATTTGTACTGTACATTATTTTCATAGATATTAATTATCCTAAACGTGAAGGGCTACCAAACATGCATAGAAGTAACAGCAAATTGAGTAGATGTTCTCATGACATTCACTGGCAAACACTAACACGAAGCCTATGTTCAGAATAGGGAAAAATAAAAAATAAAAAATAAAAAAGATAAATAAAATGAAATAAATTGAGCGTCCATTCTATCCAGTTCTCCTGACTCCCCGGCACCTCGACCCTGTTACCCTTCCCTTATTTTGCCTTTGATTTTTCTTCCTTTGCCCTTCCAATTCAACTACCAAGCCTCCCTTTTCTCTTTACCCATTATCACAGCCCTCCTCACACACCGTACCATCGTGCAAATAACTACACAATAGCCTACAACTGGTTTTCTCTCTCTCTCTCTCTCTCTCTCTCTCTCTCTCTCTCTCTCTCTCTCTCTCTCTCTCTCTCTCTCTCTCTCTCTCTCTCTCTCTCTCTCTCTCTCTCTCTCTCTCTCTCTCTCCCCTCTACACCAATTTCACACTCCATTTCATTCTCCTTCGCTCCCCCGCCCATCACTTCCCCGGTTCGCGGACGGTGGCGGACGATAATTTATGGCACCCTCTTAAATCTATCGTCCATACGCGCAAGTTGGGTGTCTGTCGAATGTGTGTGTGTGTGTGTGTGTGTGTGTGTGTGTGTGTGTGTGTGTGTGTGTGTGTGTGTGTGTGTGTGTGTGTGTGTGTGTGTGTGTGTGATGGGGGAAAGCGTGGGGGGGAAGAAGGCAGGAGATACTGCAATGGTATGGGAAGGAGGAGTGTTCTAGTAAGGGAGGAAAGAGGGAAGGAAGGGGAAATAAAAATAAATGGGAGAAAAAGGCAACATATGGGAAGACGATACAGGAGAAATCACCCAAAAACAAACATGGGGAGATAAAGTAAACATGAATAAACACCGAAGCGGCCATGGATAAACAGAATATCACCGAGATGTGCCCGAACACACACGCACTCAAAAAGCTATCGTTTCAGGGGGTCCGTAGAATGAGTTTCACACTGAACGCAGGATACCAATGTGAGGATGGCTGTTTTCAAACGTTTCATTCGTGATTTCAATTTGTTTAACGCAGAATGTGTAATTATCATGTATTGGGTGTGTGTATACAGAATGGATATGAGAGAACAGAGAACCATAGAGGGACGTAGAGATACACAGAGAGAATCGAGGAGAACCACAGACAGGAACATGATGTATATACCATAGGAAAGGAAAAGGGACATATAAAAGCAGCCGTGGGGACGAGGGACAAATGAACTGGAAAGTACGAAGAAATGGTTGTGATGGGATATATAGGGTGGCAAGAAGATGGTGAGGGAGTGAGACCTATTGGAGGGGAAACATAAACAGATTCGAGATGGAAGAGGAGCCTAACAAGCATTCAAGAGGATGCAAATGAGTACAGAAGGAGGATAGAGGACAACAATAACAAGAATGGCCAAGTGAATAGAAAGATAAAGTTGAAAACGAGGAGAACAATTTCATAAGAGGAGTGTTGCATGCAGAAGGGAGAATGAAGCTTGACCCAGGATACATAAATCATCATCAATTAAGAATATAATATGATATCGAACGGTACAAAGGTAAGATGTGTAAAGGAACTGAGATTACAAGAGCAGAAAAGGGTACACAACTCTAGCCAATGTCAGAGGAAGACAATAAGAAAATGGACGGTATTTTGAGTGTCCCTGGCAGACAAAAGGAAAGGGATGGGACAATGACAGAGATGAATACGAGCAATGGACACACACACACACACACACACACACACACACACACACACACACACACACACACACACACACACACACACACACACACACACAGAATGAGAAAAATATATACATTATTTATTCATTCCCATTTAATAATATTTATGTAATTGTGTTCTAAACCAAGTACAGGCTGTATGAGGCACCATCCCGATAATATTTACATGTGCATATATTATTGAGAGTGCAACACAAATACATGTACTATTACAGCAGTAACGTACCGTACTGTTACAACAGCGTACCGTACTATTACAGCAGCGTACCGTACACACACAATACACATAATACCAGGTGTGGTGTTGTGGCCACATCGGTATAAAACGTTACATAACTACCTGGGTCCGCTTAATGAGCCGGGTTGGTGTGTAATTCGGTTTGGATGCCTGCAAATATTTTCCCTTGATTAAAATGTGGGGTGTTTAATTATGTTTGCAAATGTTTATTTCTGCACTTGCAATTTACGTGCAAAATCTAATGTGCGAATAAATCCCCCTCTCCGGCCCACACTCCCCCTAACGCCCCCCCCCCTTGCCACCCACCCCAACACTTCCTGTTCCATCTAAATTGTGTTTGTATTTGGACACATCTGTGGTTTTGTATAGATACCAACAGGGCGACTCTGATTCACATGTTTTATCTATACATACACATCGTTTATTCATTATAATAAAAACACGTTTATATGTGCAAGCGTGTTTTTCGATTTTAATATATATATATGTGTGTGTAATCATCAAGCCCCCCCCCCCCCTCCCCACCACAACACCCTCCAGCTCCCAATCGGGTCTAAATGCTCATTATTCTGGGCGCGCATCACTTCCTATATATTTGAAAAGGGCAGTAAATTTGAGGGCCGTCTCGTTCCCTACCCGCAAACGGGACCATTTTGCTGCGTCGTTTAATATCATAATCTGGCCTGCGTTATTGATGGCTCCCACCTCTACCCTCCCCTCCCTCATAGATCCCTCTCTCCTGCAACTGTTTTCCTCTATTGATACTGCTTCCATCTCTTCCCTCTCTTCTCCTATTGTTTATCTTCTCTTGGCACTGTTTGTCTCTCTTCCCATTACTGTTTATCCTCTCTTGGCACTGTTCTCCCCTATTCCCTTTATTCCCCAGTTCCCATCTCCCCTCTTTCACCTTCCCACACACTTTTGTTTCCCTTCCCTTGCCCCAGTTCATCTCTTCTCACCTTGCTGTCTTCACCTCCCACTCACCGTACTTAATGTTCTCACCTTTACACCTTCTCTTCATTGTTTCTTTAAGCATACCTCCCACTCCTCGCCTCCCTGTCCTCACCTCCCTCACCCACTTCATCATCCCTAACTCTCACTATTCCACACATTTCCTCCTCTCTTCTACATGTTTTCCTTCTCTTTCCACCTTCCCATCTGTATGTCTTTAAATCACTGACTCCCATCTTTCTATTATCTCTATTTCCATCTACTTCCTTTTCCGCTGCTCCCATTCCTTCAAAATGTCTATTCTAGATCTATTTCATCTCTTATCTCCTCACCCCATCCTCATTCCTGACTGCAGGGGACAGAACGGACCAATAGTCTCTCACTTACCATTCACTTCTTCTCCAGTCCCATACCTCCTTCAATGTTCCTCACGTCAATATACAATTGCCTTCACCTTTCCCATACAGCACCATCATCCTACTGCCGCCACCTGAGCTTCCATACTCCTCCCCTTCACGCCACGTTCTCTTTAATTCAGATGCAATTTCAGTGTGTACATTTTCTTCCCACAATAGCTCCATAGTAGTATTGGCTTTAATGTTATTTTGGCCTCGTATTGGTCGGAAATGGAGGGTAGAGTTGCATGTGAGATTGCGTTCGTTCGCGTATTAGTTAAGGCGCGGAATGGTGTGTGTGTGTGTGTGTGTGTGTGTGTGTGTGTGTGTGTGTGTGTGTGTGTGTGTGTGTGTGTGTGTGTGTGTGTGTGTGTGTGTGTGTGTGTGTGTGTGTGTTTTTACTATCGCAGTGGCTGGTGTGTTCGTCTACGTGTATAAGTGTGCAGGTTCTGGGTACCGTAACTATGGATTTGTATACCTGTGTGTATGTGCGAATAATGCGCATTCAGGTATATACGATTGTAGCTTTAGGCGCACGCTCGAGTGTGCGCGTGTGTGTGTTGAAGCAAGGGTCAGAGTGTGGGCAGATGTGTGTGTGTGTATGTATGTATGAGTGAGTATGGTTTAAAGGTATGTTCCTGTTTCATTAATGCTCTGTGTGTGCGTGGAGGGATGGAGGTGGGTTGATGCGCAAGTGTGTGTGTGTGTGTGTGTGTGTGTGTGTGTGTGTGTGTGTGTGTGTGTGTGTGTGTGTGTGTGTGTGTGTGTGTGTGTGTGTGTGTGTGTGTGTGTGTGTGTGTGTGTGATACATGATGAGCGTGTGAGTATGTGAAATGTGTTTGTGTGTATGGTTATCTCATATACAGAGTGAGGATATTTCATAATTTTCAACATTGTTCCTTCTCCTCACCCTTCTCACTCTTCTTCTTTCCCCTCCCACTCCTCTTCCTCCTCCTCCTCCTCCTCAACCTTCCCAAGAATGAATTTCCCTTGTTTAGGCCTACATTGTCTGGTGCCAATATCTCTGCTGGGGAAACAACACACCAATCCTATTATGCAACACTTAGAAGAAATAATACCCAACCTAACAAGTCATGATCTATGTATAATATTCCTCACCCACTTGGAGACATAATACCTGCATCCTCATCCTATCAGACTTGGGGAGAAATAATACCTGCATCCTATCATACTTGGAGACATAATACCTGCATCCTCATCCTATCACACTTGAAGAAAACTAATGCCTAAATCCTACCACACTTTAGGAAACCATACCCAAATTCTTAAAGCATTTGGAAAATATACAACCAATACCTGTACACAATTGGAGATATAAAACCTGTGGGCTGCGATCAACTACAGAGACCTGACATCTGAAATCCATACCGGGAAATCGAAAAATGGGTCTGCGGGCCGGAGCAATAGGGGTGGGTGGGGGGGGATATGGTGTGTGTGGTAGTGAGGTAATTTGGTGGGGGAGGCGAAGGTGTAGGCCAGGGTATAATTTGTTGGGGAGGTGGTGTAGGGAGGAGGGTAATTTGAAGGTGGAGGGGAGGGGAGGGGAGGGGGTAGTTAGTGGGAAGGTGGAGGTGATTTAGAGGGAGTGATGTAGGGATAGGGGTAGAGTAGTATGCATAACCTTTGTAAATCCCACTTTTTCTCCTTCCCACTGTCCACTTTCCCTTTTCCTCTGTTTACTGTTCTCCCTCCCTCTGATCACTTCTCCCTTCACTCCAAAATCAAGCGTTACTTCACTCACCTCCCATGCCTGTCGCCCCCCTCCCCCCCTTGTCGCCCCCGTCCCTCTCTTTACTGAAAAGTTTGTTAGGGTGCCCGTGTGTGAAATATTAAAGTAATATTGTCGAGCACGCGGTTAATTCTCACGATGTACTTTTCAGTCAATTCCTTCATGGTTTTAAGATAATAAATACATTTTACTACGCACGTATGATTTGCTAACCTTTCGTACCGTCGCAAAATCACTTTCCTTTATTCGGGTTTGAGAAACATAATATCCACAACACATATGAGTCCCCAGTACACGTGAGAGACTCTATATATCGTATGTGAGTTAGGGGACACCAGTGTTCATTTTTATGGTGGCAATTCCCCTTTCAGAATGATACAGATTTTTCATTTGTATCTGGTGTCCCTATACAGTTCAATTAAGAGTTGTCTCTCGTGTTAACATGACGATGGCGTAGGGAGGAAAGATGAGAGAAGGGAAGGCTTGGCGAGTGTGGAAGAAAGAAGGAAGGGTGTCAGAAAGGAAGGTAGTTTTGAGTAAGGGAGAATAGAGAGACACTAAAGAGGAAGAAGGAATAAGGGGAAGAGCATGGGGAGGGAGAAAACAAGAAGGGGAAGAGTATAGCGAGGGAGAATAAGGGATGGAAGAAATATTCATGGAAGGAAAGAAGTTAGAAATATGAAGAGAAGAGGAATATTTGAAATGAATGAATGAAAGGAAAAAAGGGACTAGAGAATAAGAAACAATGAGGTAAGATGTAAAGGGGGAGGTATAGGTCTGGACGGGTGGGGGGTGGAGGGTCAGGGAGGAAGAGAGGATACTCCAGTGTCTGGGTTACTTCCCTCGGGACTCCTGCTGATCAACCAGAAGTGAACATAACTGTATAAATGAATATATCATGTACGGATGAATAGATAGACTGTATACCAGCTCAGTGGTATCATTCTCGACTGCATCTCGGCAGGCAGAGGTATACCCAAAATAAACATGCAACGAAAAATTATGTGCAAAGATATTACCCACTGATATGATAACAATAGCATCCTAGTTGCCTGGTACAGTATATAAGATGTCTTGTACTATTTATACTACTGCCTCTATGTCACCTTCCTCCTTCCCAGCTGCTCTCTCTATCCCATCTCTTTACTGTTACGTCTCAACAACCTTCTAAATATAACCTGCACCTTTGTATAACTAACCTGATTGTCCCTTACTCGTCAGAGATTCCTTCCCAATTGAAGACTTTCATTTTCACCATCTGCTATAAGCCTGACGTCTCACCTGACCAAACTGACCAAAATTTGAAGGTGGCCTTTTTCTTGGAACAGTTGTTTTGTTGTTGCTTTAATTCTACCAAAATCTGTCCCAGTATCCTCAACCTTGTGTCACTTTCCATTCCAACTGTCACTTCCTCCATCCCCCCCCCCCTCCTTGCTTCCTTACCTAAACAGTTCACTCGCACATTGTATCTCACTTCCTCCCCACCAACACCAGCCCGCTGTGAACGAGGCCTACCCCCTCCGCTTCCCACCTCCTTCCTCCAGCATTATCTCCCCCTCCCTCCAAAACCTGTCCCCTTCGCGCTCGCTCTTTTCCCCGCTTTACTCTTTACTTACATGGCTCCTGTCTCCATTTGATGCCCCTTTCTCCACTCACTATCAGTATATAATTTCTCCCTTCCTTTACTATGTCCTTTTTCTTTTGTCATCCCTCTACATTCCGTTTCCGTTTACTTACCCCCTATGTTTTCCCTATCTCCCTATCCCCTTCCCTTTCCCTCTTTCCCCCTTCCCTTACCCCGTCCACCTGCCCCCGACCTAATTATGCGCATATTTGATTATAAAAGCGGCCCCCCGCGGCTCAGCCAGTAATCAGGAACTTGAGCGTCCGCCGGCCAGACTCCAGACAAAAATACCGATATTGGGGATCGCCAGAGGGAAGGTGGAGGGGAGGCAGGTGGAGGGAAGGCAGGTGGAGGGAAGGCAGGTGGAGGAGAGGCGGTGGGAAGGAGGCAGGTGGAGAGGAGGCAGGTGGAGAGGAGGCAGGTGGAGAGGAGGCAAACGGTGGAGGGAAGTGAGAGAGTAAAGTGGGGGAAAGCTGGGTGGGTGAGAGGTAGTTAGGGGAGGTTCTTATATGAGTCCGATGGTGGAAGGAAAGGGGAGGGGGGATTCAGAAGCTGTATACCAGGAGGAGACTCGATGGGATGGGGATTTCTGATGCAAGAGACTGATAGAGTGAGAGAAGAAACCTATGACTTAGAATAGAAGTAAAAAGACAATAGAAAAGGCTGAATGAAAAGAAAGAAGATAGAAAGGTAAGAGGAAGTTGATAGTGAGAGGAAGCACAGGTGTGGAAAAGAGCTGAGAGAGTGAAGAAAGGGAGACACATATTTCTAGTACAACAAGATGATGTGATACTCGTAAACTCTCCCAAAACTAAATGTAAACGACCAAAGCATAGCCACTTCACGTTTATTGTCAGTCAGTCAGTCAAGCAGTCAGTTATTGGCCGAGTGTCTCAGTTTACATCATGCTAGGTACCACTTGGTCCTCTGGTATCAGGTTGTCTCACTACAACTACGTTCAACTCGCTCTTGCCTTTGCTCTCCTCCTCCACCTCCTACTCCTCCTCCTCCTATTCCTTCTCTTCCACCTCCTTCTCCCACCCTGTGTTTGTGCTTGTTAGTGTCAGTGATGTTGTTGTTATTGTGGAAGTTGTCAGGTTTGTTGTTGCTGTTGGAACTGTTAGTGTTGCTGTGTGGTGAAATGACAATATCTTATTTTTGTTGAGAGAGAATTGTATTGGAGAAGAATGAAGATCACGCTCTCTATGCCTGGAATACTTTGTAGAACGATGAAGAAGGATACAGTGAATACGTACAGCAAGCACAAAGGAAATGGGAGGGAAGGAGGGTCAAGTGAATAATTGAAAGGAAGTGGCTTAGTTGAAGTAAGAGTGTCCTTGTTGAGGGTGAAATATGGGTGCCCGTAGTCTTTCCCAAACTAGCTGAGAGAATTTGCTCTCTCTGAACGCTATACCTGTTGCTGCAAGAAATATTGAATGATAATGTGTGAGACTGTCAGTGTCGTGTGGATGTCAGTACTATGTGGGAAAGCTGATATCGTACTGTGCTGAAGATTATTGTGGGTACTTGATATTGATACATTTCACCCCCATGCACCATCACACCCCTTACAGGGTCTTACTTACACTGAGTGGATGTCACCAGAAATACGGCTTTGGGTCTCATTCTTCATCTCTCCTCCTTGTCCTGTTGGTTGCACGTGTCGCCAAACATGAGAACAAAGAGACAGACATATGCGTGGTTCCTGGACTGTGATGATGGGAGATGTGGAAGATGTCGAGCGCGCGTGTGTGTGTATAAGTGTGAGGAGTATTTGCGTGTGGTGGTGGTAAGTGTGGTGAAAGTAAGTGGTGTGTAGTGTCTGGTGATGGTAGTGGTGTAAGTGTGGGGGGATGGTAATGAAAATCTGAATGTTTATGGAGTTTTGGTTGGAATGGTTGTGTGGAGTATCGTAAATGGAGTATCGTGTGGGTGATTGTGGTGAAAATGTAAATGGAGAAGCGCAGTGGTGGGAGGGTGGTGGTGGTGGTGGTGGTGGAACTGTAAATGGAGAAGTGTGTGAGTGATGGTGGTAGTAGTAGTAGTGGTGGTGGTGGTGTGGAACGTCCAGTCAGGCGCTCAAATAGAGTTGTTCCGTCCAGCTGCCTTGATGGAGTCGTTCTGTGTGGCGGCGGCGGAGTAGTTGTGGCTGCGGTAATGGTCATTGTGTGTGTGTGTGTGTGTGTGTGTGTGTGTGTGTGTGTGTGTGTGTGTGTGTGTGTGTGTGTGTGTGTGTGTGTGTGTGTGTGTGTGTGTGTGTGTGTGTGTGTGTGTGTGTGTGTGTGTGTGTGTGTGTGTGTGTGTGTGTGGTGGACTGGCGTTGGTGTGGTAGTTAGCTGCTATTGTTGTGGTGATGATTATCGTATTTACGTTGCTGTTGTCGTGGGCATTCTAGATCTTGGTCGTGGGTATGGAATAGTGACGGCTGGGTCAGGAAAGGTTTACACGTATTTATAAAGTAAAGGTTATGGTGTGGTAGCCTTGGATGCTGTTGTGTCCCTTTTGGCTGTTTTATGTCTCTTTGCAATACATGAAACGCAGTCCATCCGTCCGTGAGTCCAAAGTGTCACGTTTGAATAACTTTTAAAACTCATAAAAGACTGTGTTGTGCCAGGACGGTAAAACAGAAATAGGAGAGATAGAAATATACCTACAAAAGATGACTTGGAAACATTTACTATACACAATGTATCATTACACCTTTGTGAATACCGTGTTAATATCGGAGGAAAATCTAAAGTGAATGAGTTGCCTTTACTAGTTTTTTTATTCCTCAATTTCTTTACTAAGCCGCTTGTGTTTGTTGTTTGAAAATCTGTAGATGTGACAGAAATGCCTATATTCGATGGCTGTATCGCGTATGTCCGTTTTATCTACTCCTCACCCTTTCCCTTATAATTTGGATTGTTAAGTAAAAAAAAAAAACAAGTTGTCGAATTTGTCTCTGTGGTGAATGTGCATGTCGTTTTTAGTTGCTATTTACTATTCCTATTTTATATGGATGTTTACTTTATTCCAATCTGGTTACCATCCGTTGTTGTTATTGGTATGTATAAAGTAGGTAGCATGGAGAGACCGTGAGTGTGTACGTGTGTGTGTGGTCGTGGTGGCTTCTGGTAATAAGGGAGGAGGTTGGTGTCAGGCTCGCTGTTAATAAGGCTAGAGACAAACCAGCTTGCCACCTTGCCTGCCTGCCTGCCCTTCTCCTATGTTGCCTGCTTCCCTTCCTGCGTGCCTTCCTACTTGCACCTTCCGTCTCTATATGCCTGCTTGTTTGCCTACCTACCTGCCTGCCTGCCTTCCTTTCTTCCATACCAGTCTCCTTTCCTGCCTGCCTTCCTCCTTTGCTGTTTTTTTCCTTTGTCTATGTGCACTTTCATATTTCTCCTCTTTTTTCGTTCTTTGTTTACATTCTTATTAAAATAACCAGCCTACTTTAGTATTCCTTAACATTCTTCTGTCCACGATAATGTCCTTCGTTGTGATGTTCTCTCTTCTCCAATACAACACTGTCACTGATAATGCCAGTTAGTTCCTTACTACATGTGGCCTCATTATATGGACCTGACTCTTGACTACGTTCCTGCCTTATAAACACAATGTCAAAATAGAACGACGCGTGGGTACACCTTTCTCACTTTATTTATTTCCCATCACCTTGCTTCCCACATTACACCTCACATGCAGTTTTCCATCTTCTCTGCCACTCGTCTTGGTACCATGGCCCCTTCGTGTCACCTACCAACCTCATTCACAGTATCCTACATTCTACTATCTCACTGTCTACCCTTCCATCCTCCTACCAGCGTTCCAAGAATCCCCATTACACCTAGATTCTCTTCTCTAAACCATCCTCCTAACTTACATTCCTTCCTCTGATTCCCATTACCAGACATTATATTTCGCGTCACTCTGTTTGCCATAAATTTATCCAACCAACCTCCTGGACAATTGTATTCTATTTTCAGATTCTGATAATAATTTGTTGTACTATGATATAACCTTGTATTCTATTCTCCGACCTATTCTGCCTGCTTGCTTGCTTGCCTGCCTTACTGAGCCTGCATGCACTCCACCCTGCCATCTCTCCCTGTTCCCTACTCTATTATCTGCCCTCCTGCCTGCCACACACCCTCCCCGTCCACTGCCCACCCTCCTAGTAACCCTATTTACGTGCCTGTCTGTCCTCCTGCCTGTCTTGCCCTTGCGTCCGCCTACCTCCTTGTCTTCCCTTCTCCAATCTTCCACCATTGTCTTCTCTTCTCTTGCCTCCTCCTTTGTTTTCTGTACCACCGATTTTCTCCCTTGTCTTCCCTTCTCTTGTATCTCCCTATTTGTATTTACCCTTGTTATTCTACTTTGTCTTCCCACTTTTCCTTGTCGTGCCTTCAATTAAACTACTTCTATGTGTTCCTCTCTCTTGGTCTCGTTTCTCCCTTGCCTCCTCACTTTCCTTCCCTTCTATTTACTTTCTCCATTGTCCTGTCTCTTTCCTTATTTGTTTTCCTATCCTTTGTATATATTCCTTTTTCTTGACTGTCTCCCCTATCTCGCCTCTTCCCTTTTCAACCTATTTCTTGTATACACTTCCCTTGACTATATTCCCTACAGCATTTTCCATTTGTCCTTCTCCCTCGTTTTCCTTGGTCTCATTCTTCAGCTATTTCCCTCGGTTTTCCTATTTTCTCTTGATATTTTCCCAAATCTCCTCTATTCTTATTCGTTGTCTCTTTTTGTTTTCTGCTCGTCTTCTATTTTCCTAACGTTCAACTTTGTCTCTCTCTCACACACAAACACAACACACACAAACACACACACACACACACACACACACACACACACACACACACACACACACCATAAGTTCTATTTCTGCTTGAGTTGCCAAATAGGAGTGACGAAGGAACCTGTACATTTTTTGCCAGGGTAAAGAAATTGGAGTATAGTCCTCTTATAATTTTCGTAATATAACAGGTGAAATAATTTTGTTTAATTTATGTATATTTAGGAGCAGTAACACAATAGTTCCGTGTCATATTTTCCCTACCTCCTTCCGTCCCTTCTTTTCAGTATCTCTCATCTCTTTCATCCTTTCTTTCTCCGTTTCTCCTTCCCTCTCACTATCTCTTTATTTTATTTTCTTTCTCCCTACCTCCCTTTCCTTTCCTTTCTTGACCTTCCCTTACCCTCGTCTCTGCCTACCTTTCCCATCCCTCTTTTTCCCTTATTTCTCCTTCGTCTCCTTTTTTATTTTTTTTATTTTCTCCTGTTCATTCTCTCCCATTGTTTTTCCATACTCCTCACTTACCTATCAATCCTTCCTTCCCCCATGCTTATTTCCTTCATTATCCAATTCTTCCGTCCTCCCCCCTTTCTTTTATTTTTATTTTTATTTCAGTCTTTTCTTTTTCTCTTCTCATAGTTCGCCTGTCGCTCTCATTCTCTCCCTTTTTTTTCTCCTAATACTTTGCCATATTTTCTTTGCTGTCTCTTTCTCACACACACATGCCACTGAAATAGCTAATGTGATAAATTTTAACTCACACTTTCTTTGTGTTTTTTTCTACCCTGTGCAGCTCAGCATTAAGCGCGTCTCTGGCTAGTAAGAAATTGGCGAATTAATGGTTTCTGGCGTCCTGTAAATAATGGTAGGCATGTCTAAGATTAATGGGGGAAGATGCTGGCTGGCTGGCTGGCTGGGAGGGAGGGAGGCATGAGTGGGAGTGAAGTGGAAGACAGTAGAGTGGATGTGGGGAGGAGCGATGCGGGTACTGGGGATGCTGTGTGTGTGTGTGTGTGTGTGTGTGTGTGTGTGTGTGTGTGTGTGTGTGTGTGTGTGTGTGTGTGTGTGTGTGTGTGTGTGTGTGTGTGTGTGTGTGTGTGTGTGTGTGTGTGTGTGTGTGTGTGTGTGTGTGTGTGTGTGTGTGTGTGTGTGTGTGTGTGTGTGTGTGTGTGTGTGTGTGTGTGTGTGTATGTGTATGTGTATGTGTATGTGTATGTGTATGTGTATGTGTATGTGTATGTGTGTGTGTGTGTGTGTGTGTGTGTGTGTGTGTGTGTGTGTGTGTGTGTGTGTGTGTGTGTGTGTGTGTGTGTGTGTGTGTGTGTGTGTGTGTGTGTGTCTCCTCCACAAAGCTCTTACTTAACATTTAATGCAGGTCAAAGGTCAAAATAGATAATTAAACAGTATGATATATAGCTAGACCGATAGATAGATATAAAGACAGGGAAATAGATAATATGCAGGCTGATAGGTGTATGGGTGGATATATAGACAGAAAATAGGGTAGAATGAGAGCAAAGGGAGAAGGGCAGCAATAAAGGGAGAGTGAGAGGGGATCGCATGTATAAAGGGAGGGTGGAAAGGAGAACACAAGTACTAAATTTTTACCTTTCACAAACACACACACACCATCTGCACGCACATACACATACACGTACATACATGAAGTCACACATACAAGTGGAGATACAAGTTCATATGTATTTAACTCTCACGACTGTCTTGCATATCCCCCCCCCCCCAAACACACACAAACCTACTTACATCCATGCTCTCACATATAGCTTTCTCCCTCTCTTACACTCACATCCCTACCTGTCCTACACTCACACCTTTGTCTATCCTACACATACACCCTTACTTACTCATCCAACACTCACATGTATCTCCATCCATCCTGCAATCACATTAATTCTGTTTATCCTTTACAGTCACATCCCCACTCATCCAACAACACTCTACACATTCTATCTATCCAACACTCAATCCTTTCTCACTCCACATCTCTACCCATCCCATATTACAACTGTCTATCCTACAACTACACCTCTACTTACCCATCCTAGACTGTTATCATCTCTACCTATCCTGAAACTATACCTGTACTCATCCCATACTCACATCATCTATACCCATCCT
>JAWZYT010005210.1:32500-114342 GCA_034508575.1 Petrolisthes manimaculis
CTCTTTCAACTCCTTCCTTCATCCACTCTTAAGCAATCATCCCCTCCCTTCTATTCCCTTTTCATTCTTCTCCTTCCTTCCTCTTCACTCTTGTCCCTCCACTTCTCCCCCTTTCAAACCAACCAACCAACCAACCAGCCAACCAACCAACCAACCAACCAACCAACCATACAGACATCCACGAGTCCACCGTCCCCAGTAAGGTCCAGTGTTACATGTGCAGGGTAGGAGAATGTCGGTTTTAAGCCCCCCACCTCCGGTTTGGGTTTGGCACTGTGTTGCTCCCAGTGCTTTTACCCGCCGGGGATAATGATACGTATTATATGCAAATATCGCAGCCGTGCCATTAGCGAGCAGATCCTATTTCTGCTCATATATTGACACCCATCCTGTCCCTCCGTCCCACAACCTGCCTGCCTGTCTGTCTGCTTGTTGACCTGTCTGTCTGTGTGTGTGCTTGCCCGCCTCCAGCTTCAAGGATTTTTTTCTTCTTCATTATAACGTTGGGGTTCGTGTCTTCATGTAGTTTGTCTGTTTCGGTTCATTTCTGTTTCATCTTTGGTTTTATGGGGCTTCTGGAGTATTGGTGTTTATTGATTCCTTCAACCCATGCCACAAAGTAAATCTTCACATAATAGATGCTGTTTTTGTCGCAGTAATCCCATTATGCCTTAGTTATTCGTTTCCCAACAGTCTGGAGTAATCAGCTGTATCCAACTTGCCAGCTGTATCACCGGCCTCTTTATTCTCTGGGGCTTATCTCCACATTTCAAAATAATTATACTTTGGCAAATTAGACATTCATACTCCAATGACATTAACTTCGAAACATGTGAGTCAATCATTATTTCCTTAACCCTTCCACTGCCTCTTGATAAACATGATGGAGTGTTTGGCGAATTGCAAAACGGTGATGTTAAGGAGTTATAGTCACCTGTTTACAAATTGGAGGGCTATTAAGGACTCATGTGATGTTGTACAATGATTGGAGGTTAGCGAGTCCTTCAAACATTACCACGAAACACCACCTATATGGAATAATCTTGTTTCATGGCATAGTCAGTAGGAATCAGAAGTCACCAGCTGGGTCTCATACACGATCACAAGGTCCTCAAGTCTTCTAACCCTTGACAAGATCACACAAGAACCAAAGTATACGAGTACAAAGGTTCTGAGGAAGTGTGTCTGGTCAACTAGTCACCATCTCTGTCGTGCCTTTCCTCACTTACTGATAAGCTTAGTGTCATGAGGGACTATTATTTTCATTTGGTCGAGTTCATTCCTCCACATATATTATCAATGGGCCAATCATTCAGTCATTCAGTAAAGTATATCAAATGGATTTCCTCGATGATGAACAAGTTATCTTTCATTATCTTATGTATGAATCTCTTTCTCTTTCTCTCTCTCTCTCCCTCTCTCTCTCTCTCACTGTGTGTGTGTGTGTGTGTGTGTGTGTGTGTGTGGAATTCCCTGTCTGCCTGTGTGTGTGCGTGTGTATGTATATGAGTGTCGTTTGGGTAGTATCTTTCCTTGTCACCCTCGGCGAATACATGTAAATTCTTTGAGGGGTTCGATATAAAGGTTTTCTTACATTCCCGAGTTGAACCCCCAGTGGATGGTAGTTGTCTTGCTTCCCCTCTGTATTTGTTCCTACTTCCTCTTTCATTCTGTATCTCATATCTTATCCATTCGTGTGTGTGTGTATGTGTGTGTAAACTGCCTCCCTGCCTACCTATCCATACTACTAACTTTTTATATTTCATATGTGTTCCCCCTGCTTGGGTTCGATCCCTCTCCCTTGTCCTTCCTAAGCTTGCTGATTTTCCATTTCGTATTCAACTTTGATGGGGGAAATAATCTGTTGTGGTTGAATAGGAAAGCAAATTAATTACTCCAAACTATATTACAAAACGCCCATACGGATGTACTCGTTTGTTTCCAGACATATTTGGGTGGAATCGATCACCTTCCAACTCGCCTACATAAGAGTAACCCATTTATATTTCCCTCTCTAGAAAGTTTTGTATGCATCAGTTTTCCTTTTGACATAAACACTGCTGTAACTTCTACCTACGGTCACCAGCCATCGTGTACCAGTAATAAATAAAGTTTTTAAGGCGATTGTACCATGTCTATATTTATTGTCCCTTATGCCTTTTACATAACTCGACCTCAGGGTGACATAATAATACCCTCCAGGCTCTTTCACCTACACACACACACACACACACAGATACACATACACACACACAGGCACACAACCACATCAAACATATCATACGAAGAACCAGTCCACACATGATCACGACACACATTCATAAACACATTCGTACGATATACACACACACATACACACACGTACGAAATACACACACATACACAGAGACCAACAACACCCCTGGGTCACATAACTCTCAAACACAGTACCAATGTTTGTCTTCTCTCTTCTTTTTCCCCGTCTTTTTATCATTCGGTCTCTATGTCCCTTTTTATCGCACCTTGCAGATCAATCATCCTACTTCTTGGTTCACCCCTGCTATCTCCTCCTCTTCTCTTCTTCTTCTTCTTCTTTTGTTTTTTTTTCTCTCTCTCTTTTCTATTGCTTCTACATATTCAATACGTTGTGTTACCAGACAATCTAGACTCCAGTTTGAGACCGGTCTATTGTCTGTAGCCAAATACAAAGGCAAAAGTGCTAGACGCCTGAAAAGACCTTCACTTCGACGCATTATGTAATCTTTACATAATGGTATTTTATCGTCCTTTCCCTACCCAATATTTCCCGGTATAGTAAAGCGTACGAACGTGAAAGAACTGCCACTATACATTTGATTTTTTTCCCATAGACCCGAGTCGGTCCTCGCCTCCCCACATCTATTCAATTTCCATTACAGAACGAAAACCACATTCCAACCACCAGGATTACGTTAATAATTTTCAATAACAAACAATATGCAACTGACAAAGGGTTGGTGGGGGAGGGGGAACGAAAAGGAGGAGGGAGGAGGGAGGAAAGAGACAGAGGGAGGAGGAGGAGGAGGAGGAGGAGGAGGAGGAGGAGGAGGAGGAGGAGGAGGAGGAGGAGGAGGAGGAGGAGGAGGAGGAGGAGGAGGAGGAGGAGGAGGAGGAGGAGGAGGAGGAGGGTGGAAGAGGAAGCAGAGTGGGAACGTTACAGGGAAAGTATATTGATTCTAGTAGAGAAGTGGATAGGAATGGAGATTTGATACAAGGGAAGGATATAGGGAGGAAGAGTAGCGGGGAGAACTAGGGAAGGAGGGAGAGAAGAAAGAACTGGAAAGGTGAAACTAGGGAATTAGGGAGGAATAAAGAAAGGAAAAACTAATGGGAGGGAAAGTTTCGGAGATGGAAACTATAAAAGAAGAGATGGATAGGAGATGGGGAAAGATGACAGAGAAAGTAGTGGGCAAGTAGAAGTAAAATATGACTTATGAGACACAAGGGAAAAAGAAAGGGAAATGGAAAGTGACAGAAGATAATCTCAGAAGGTGGTGGATTACATTGTATTCTTTAAGTGAGTCAAGCCTAGAAAGAAAGAGATTTTGATTAAGTTAAAAAGGTAGTCGACCACAGAGGGAAGACATTTACTGTAACATCATGGTTATCGAAATTATTATTGCATCATAAACTTACATGTGTGACTCGAAGTGTGTCCTTATGGCACATATACTTATGTACAGTATGTATACTTGGCTTATTATTGAGTTTCTTTACCAATCTTTTCAATGATGGACCTCGTACCAAGCAACAAAATATTTGATATTGTGGAGAATCCAAATCTCACTCTAGAACAGGTTTTATGGTATTTCTCTAATGTTGGTAATTGTTAAGATGGGGGTGACGAATTAAAAAGTACTGAGGGTGAAATACTGGTATGCAGCCAGTAGATTTTCACAAACAATTTATGACATGCTCAGCCTCGGCGTGTGTTTGCGGTCAGTCTCTAAACTATTTTATAATTATTTGTTGTCGGCTTACGTCGGAGCTCGATTATATTAGTCAAGATGGCTAAGCATGCAATATTTTGGACTTAGGTAATAATTTGTGTGTGTGTATTCCTAGAAATGTGCATTATACTCGTATGATTAGCATATATATGTGTGTATGTGTGTGAGCCTGCATGCATGTATCGATTTATGCTTGTGCATGCGCGCGTGTGAGTGTATTCCTGGAAATGTGCATTATATGATTAAGCCTGCAAGTGTGTGTGTATTCCTGGATGTGTGCAGTATATGAATAAGCGTGCACATGTGTGTGTGTGTGTGTGTGTGTGTGTGTGTGTGTGTGTGTGTGTGTGTGTGTGTGTGTGTGTGTGTGTGTGTGTGTGTGTGTGTGTGTGTGTGTGTGTGTGTGTGTGTGTGTGTGTGTGTGTGTGTGTGTGTGTGTGTGTGTGTGTGTGGGAAGGGAGGAGGGGGAAGGGGCTGAGAGCTGATCCTGGTTAATGCCCAATTCACGAGACACCGGGGGGGCATCCATTCTCATAAAAATATCGCTTCATCCCTGGTACCCGCACGCGAATTAAAACACACAGACACACACATACACCACAATATCCATCGAAACACAGCACACAAACTATCCTACATTCTGAATCATTGTTAATTCCACTCCATACTGCTGTCCGGACTGATGCAATTTTCCTCTGTGATTTTACCGGTAATATCTTTTAATTAACTGCTTCCCCATATCAGCAATGTCATCTTTTAGCGGAACTCACAACCAATTCTATGGGATTTTCATTACCTAAAATAAATAACTGGGAGACAAAGGGTTACTCAAAGCTGACAAAAACACACTTACGATCCGCCATAAGTAGACGAGAAATACGTAAATTGATACTGTATATTAATGTCTTGCACTTTTTAAATCGGCTCATCACATTCACTCTAACAAATTGCACTAGTCTAGTGTCTCTGTATTATTTTCTTAAAGTAAGAAATTTATTTAACACACACATTGTCTCAAGTTGCATTCGTGTCTCCGTTTCATTATTATACTGCTTCCTTGTAGTTACTAATTGGTTTATCACACACCACACGCTATTTCAACTTGCATTCGTGCCTCAGTTTCATTTTGGTATAATCTTCGCCGGTGTACCCGAGAATATAACACCCCGGCTCAATTATACTTTACTGCACGCAAGTCGTCCTCTGTGCCACCCTTCCTACCCCTCCCATTTCCAACCCTCCCTAACCTTTCCCAGCATCACTTCTTCCTTTGCCTAAGCCTCCTATGACACCCTTCTCACTACTCCTTCCCTATCCTTCGTATCTCCTCACACCCTTCCTCTGTCCCCTATATACTCACCCTGCCTATCCTGTCACTGACCTTCCTCTTCACCTTATCAGCCTCCCTTGGTACAGGTGACTCCAAAAATTCGAGACACTACCTGCTAGACTCAAGCAGGTAGTGTCTCGACATTTTTGTAGGCAACTGTACCACCTCATTATCTCTATCCTCCACTGATGTAGACAAAACCTTATCTCACAACCCCAATCCTGGCAGTGCAGATTACAACCCCGGCATTACTGTGACGCCGACCAGCACAGCACAACACAACACCCGTCTGACACAACACTCCCCTCATACCTCCACCCAGACTTCCACTGTGCTGAGGGGTTGCTGACTCCTGACTTTTCCTATTCTTGGATGCTGAGGCAGACAGACCAACATCAGAGCGGCCTGGGAGTAGGGAGGGACCCAGGTGGTAGAGGGAGCTGGGATTATGATAATATTATCTTGATATATATACTTCCTCTTCTTCCTTTATGTGCCCATCCATTCATTCCTCCATTCCCTTACCTAAGTAGTACCGTACTCATCCATCGATCAACCAAATAATTCTTTTCTCCCTTTATCAATCACCTAAACAAACATCTATTCGTCTAACCATCATTATTTTCTCCTCTCTCTCTCACCCTTTCCATCCATCTGTTCATCTTCAATCTACCAAACCATTAGTTTTATTTTTCCATTCACCATTTCCTATCTTTATATCCCACTAGCTCTCTCCTTACCTCTCTTTTCTGTCCATCTATCAATAATAACTTCATTTTATCAGATTCTCGTCCACTCGTTTATGCACTCCCTCATTTACTACTCACTCACTTACCCACCCATCAATCCATCCATCTCTATGTGCCCAGTCACTCACTAACCAGCCCATCAACCCATTCATCCACGTACTCATCCATCATTCTTTCCACCCTCCCATCACTCCCCACACTCTCATTATCCTCCCAACCATCCATCCTCTCATTAGACCATCTCTCCATTCATCAATCATTTTTACCCATATCCTCCACACATCCCTTTGTCCGTAAAACAAGTCAATCCATATACTTCCTCTCCATTATTCCCATTCTAATTCAACCCCCAACTCAACCATGCATCACTCTCTCTCTCTCTCTCTCTCTCTCTCTCTCTCTCTCTCTCTCTCTCTCTCTCTCTCTCTCTCTCTCTCTCTCTTCCCTCCCCGTCACGACAACAACAACAATATTGGTGGTTTGGTTGCTCGGCCCCACTTGTTGAGACTCTCCTCTTTCCCGGCTCCCCCTTTTTCTGACGTGGCGCCTATGAATATTCTAACAGGAGCAACACGAGAGCCCAGTGGGAGAGAGAGAGAGCGGGGGGGGGGGGATGGGGGGGGGACTCGGTAGGGGATAGAAGGAAGAGGGGAAGCGGAGATGGCGGGTGAATGAGTGGTTGGGGAGGATAGAGTTGGTGGAAAGAAGGAAAGGAAGGAAGGAGGAAAGAAATGGTGAGTGTTGGAAGGATAGTGGAGATGAGCAGAATTACGAAGAGAAGAAATGTATATAGTGAATGAAGGGCAGGGGGAGAAATGCTGGTGGTGGAGGAGAAAGCGAAGAAGAGGACGACTGGAGGGGAAATGGGGGAATGGAACCTTAAAGGGAGGCAGAAAGACGAGCAAGACTGCAGGAGTTGGGGAAGCTAGAATGGAAGAACATAAAATAAAAAAGGAGAGAGCAACAGGGATAGAAGAACATGGGAAGTGAAGATGACTGGAAAACGAGAAGGGGGCGAAGGGAAATTGAAGAAAGGAAAAAATGTATACAGAAAAGAGGAGAGTAAACGAAGTGAACAGGAGAAGTAAAAAGAAGTGGCCAATATTTTTTTGGAAAGAATGGGAAACCGGTAACTGTTATCAATAATGGATTGAAAACTTCGAAAAAGACCAAGGAGATAAATCCGAAAACATGACACTTACAGCCTGGATACCGAATCGACATGGAGGATATTTGAAGTAGGTCGTGTACGGCAAGGCAGATGTAGTACAAGAACAAGTCAATAATAATGGTGGAGCCAGTATCTATCTGATGATCTGTTGTTATCAGAATCGGCCCGTGAAGGAGACGGCAGAATAGCAGTGAACAGAAAAAGACTCGAGTAGACGAATATAATAATTATGTATGCAGTCAAACAGTATCATAACTTACAATAATTATAGCATAGTTAATTCAATTAGTTTTGAGAGAGAGAGAGAGAGAGAGAGAGAGAGGGAGAGAGTACTTTAACAGTGAACCAAATACAACTACATGAGAGAGATTGTTTCTACTCTCGAATATTTACAGACCAATAAAAATTCCTTCACTCACATAATAAGAGAGATGCAGTGATGTACAGAAATCGACATATTATGCTGACGTAAAACAAACACGTGATGAGTGATTGGAGCAAATTACAGAAAAGCAGGAAACTGTTAATGAGATAAAGACAAGGAAGGAAAGTAATGACTGGAATGGGATCGATGATTGATGGGAGGTGAGAACACAGGAAACGGCGAATTAGATGATAAAGAATGGGGAAGGGAAGCAATGCATGGAATGTTGGGCTGCACACACGTCAAGATAAAATAATGTGTAATGACGGACAATTTACGACTCATAGTGACAACATAGTACAGTACAGGACAGAGGCAGTAATGACAGTAATAGTGACCAAAACATAGAGCAGAGGAAGTGTCTGTGTGTGTGTGTGTGTGTGTGTGTGTGTGTGTGTGTGTGTGTGTGTGTGTGTGTGTGTGTGTGTGTGTGTGTGTGTGTGTGTGTGTGTTTGTGTGTGTGTGTGTGTGTGTGTGTGTGTGTGTGTGTGTGTGTGTGTGTGTGTTATAGAAAGGGAGAGAAAGGTGGAGGGGAGAGAGAGGCAAATTAGTATGTAGGAAAACTAAGATAGGAGGCGGAGAGGAGAGGAAGAAAGGAGAAAATTGAAGAGAAAAAAACAACAACAGAGCTGGAGGGAGGAAATAAAAAAAGAGAGAAGAGGAAAAGAGAAGAGAAAATGGGAGATGTGAGGGGATGTATATGTATGAGAGGGGCAAATGGGGGGGGGGGAGGGCTCTTTTCTAATTTCGGCCAGTTAATAGTGAATGGAAAAACAAAGGACGGTAGAGGAGGTGATGATGTGTGTTATAATGAGAGACCATTACCTCCCCCGGCCGCCGCTAGAGGTTGTAAAAGAAAGGGAATGTGTGGGTGTGATGGTTGATTGTTGTTGTGTTGCTTCTGGTCCCCTCCCATCCCATCACACACACACACACACACACACACACACACACACACACACACACACACACACACACACACACACACACACCTACACACACACACACACACACACACACACACACACACACACAGGGACATACAATACATCACAGGAGACGCATACATCCATCCACTCAGTCTATGCTATTCATTCATTGTGCAGTATAGCCTAATACACACCCACTCTGTATTCTGTAGTGCCAGACATAGTGTACCCTCACTCTGCCCTGTACTGTACCACTTTACCACAAAAATCACATATACTTGTATTCAAACTCTAAATTTTTTACAACACACTTAATTAACTAACTCTCTACCCATCATTGAGCATAATGGGTAACTCTCTATCTTGTACTACTCATTCTAAACTCCCACTTGTATTACTACTCCTCAACTCCCCATTTTTTAGTACTATTCAACTCTCCCTCTCACTTCCATCATTCATCTTATATTATTGATCTGGTCTTCCTTTCATCCACTCACTTTACATGCTTTCTAAGTGGTTATTCAATTGGTGTGTGTGTGTGTGTGTGTGTGTGTGTGTGTGTGTGTGTGTGTGTGTGTGTGTGTGTGTGTGTGTGTGTGTGTGTGTGTGTGTGTGTGTGTGTGTGTGTGTGTGTGTGTGAGTGTGTGTGTAATAGCTTTTAATTATGTACATGCCTGTGTTTCGTTTGTTTCGTTGCGAGACTTGAATAGCCTACCACCACACATATGTATAAACAGAAAATAAGCCATACTAAATCGAGAGACAGACGGCCGGACATACAGAGGCACAAACAGAGAGAAGTGATATAGCGCTGCTCTTTTGTTTTGCCTCTCCCTCCAGAGTACTAATGTATATAAATAAATCTAGGCTCCATTGTTTACCTAGTCCTGATACATTGCTCCCCCTTGTCACCTGCGCTCATGCTAAGCCCTCGGGAACAACACGTACATTTGGACAGAAGCGGCTTGTTGTTGAGCACGATAGCCAGGCCAGGGTGTGGTTGCTAGGCTGGAGGGTATAATGTCTAGGGTACCGTACTGAGAGAGACGTGGCTTGAGGCTGGAGAGCAACTGGAACGCATAGGTGCCTTTCATGGATGTAAGTCAGAAGCAGTAATTAGGGTGTGATTGCTAAGCTGGAGGGTAGGCTGGAAGGAACTTGAAAACACAGGAGGCTTTCATAGATGGAAGGTATAAGATGTAATCATGGTGTGATTGCTTGCCTGGAGGGTAGGCTATTGAGACTTGGGTAGGGGATAGAAGGAAACTGGAACACAGAGGATGTGTATGCTAATGGAGAAGCCTGAACTCTGAGGAGAAGAGATGTGAGCAGGAGACCAAATCATCAACAATACTACGTAATGTGAAAGTAAAAATTGATATATGTAAGATGAATGTGTGTGTGTGTGTGTGTGTGTGTGTGTGTGTGTGTGTGTGTGTGTGTGTGTGTGTGTGTGTGTGTGTGTGTGTGTGTGTGTGTGTGTGTGTATGTGAGAGAGAGAGAGAGAGAGAGAGAGAGAGTTAGTTTATGTCGAGGAGGAATATTGCCTGGAAACTGAAAAAGTTTTAAGATAATTTAATGGCCTAATATAAACACAGTAGGAGATATATCAGAACAGAAAAATGGAGAAAGTTATAGCCTGAGAAATATGAAGGGCAAATAAGAGAGAAAACAGTGGAATTACTGAAAAAAGTAAGTAATCTGTTGTCTGCAAATTAGAGGGCAGCTGAATGCTTTAAATTATGCTACTAAAACTTGCCACTATTTGCACGTTAAGGTAGTTTGTTTGCTAGCTTAGTATAGAGAGGTTAGCACTCCACCAATCCGCTGGCAAGAGATAATGGTACCTCCTTAACATCGAGTTGAAATGAAGAGTGAAACAGAGGTTCTTACTTATCGGTAATGGGTCTTGCCATAAAAAGAATAGACCCTAAAAGAAGCTAGAGATGGTTAACTCACGAGTATTCATGTATTGACAAGACTGTATTTGCTTAAATATGATTATTCTTATGTACAGTTTATTGTATTTCCAATATAAGCAATAAACATTACTTACTTACTTACTTACTTACACACACACACACACACACACACACAAGACTCCAGCACCAAAATATTCAAGGTCGGCGGCATTTTCAACTCGCTATCACATACAAAAACAGAATGAAGTTGACACATTGCGTTTGTCATATTGGTTTGAAAGTCACATTACCAGGCTCACAAGAATACATTTATCGACGTATGGTGTATGACACTTGGGGATGTATGTTGAGTTAGCTTTTGGGACGGGACTAGGAATACAGCACAACTCTCAAGTAATACTGACAGTGTTAGTTCCTGTAGTCAATCTCTCTTTCAGCTGCCTGTGTCGTTAATTCTTCGGCTCTGACTGAGCTTAAGTAATGCGGATTGCGTCAGTCCCGTATTCGTTCCTACTTTAAAGTGAATATAATTATAGTTCCTTGTAACAAAAGACTACTAACTATCACACCCCCGATCGTCACGACTTCACTCGATTGTAGATTTGGGACGTCTATAAAAAAAAAATACAGGAACATCGTAGAACAGCTTTCGTGCGACCCAAGGTGTGTGTAGCTAAAGGAATACATAAAATCCCCCCCAAGCCATTCTCATAAACACACAAAATAACACTCGAGTAGATCGACAGGGAGGCGACAAAGCCAGCATGCGGTATACTATAAGGAGGATAGCGTTGGCGTGAAAAACTTGCTCATGATATGCGTGAGGTGTGGTCATGATTTACAAATGCTGTCATGGAGGTGTGAGGAAGTCAGTCATATACACACGACACTTTCCTTTGCCACGCATGCACTAACTCCCTGTCCTCTGTTTTCAACCTTTCAACGGCACGTATCATCTCTTTAACAGTTCTATTCACTTGTGTGCCTATATATCGTCTTTCTCTTCTCTGATGATGCCTCTCTCTGTTTCTCTCTCCTTCACTCCCTGTTCCATCCAAGTCTTGCCAAACGCGAGGTGGGAATGGGACAACAGCACCATTACAACACCCTGGTAGATGTCGACCCAGCCACCTCGACCCGCCCGAGAGTCCAGGATTAATGGACTATAATCTGCAGCTAGCTTCATCCTCACACGCTAAGCCGCCTTGAATGGGGGCGTTGAAGAGATGGAGAGGCGGCGGAGCAGAGAGAGAGAGAAGATGGGTGTTAGTTGGCAGAGTAAGGAAGGATGGAGAGAGTGTGTGGGGAAAGAGGGGTGGAGGGCTGATAGGGAAGGTAGAGAGAAGTGTGGGGACAAGCAGAGATGTAGGGCCTGGCAAGGAAGGCAGAGAGTATTGTATGGGGAAGATACATCATAATGTGGAATGAAGGTATGGTGAGAGGGGAAGAGTATCGGAGGAAAGGAGTAATTTCGTGAGATGAGGGAGAATCTGTGGAGGGAGAGGGAGCGAGAGTGGTGTGTGAGTGTGAGAAGAGATACAATATACTGGTGAATGAGATTGTAAGGGAAGAGTACCATAGGGAATGAGTAATAGTCAGATGAGGAAAGGTATGGCAGGCGGTATAGACAGGTCGGGAATAAGTACAAACAAGGAGGTAGGAAGAACTCGGCGATAAAAAAAAGTGTAAAAGTGGAAACGATAATAGTTATTGTTGAAGGAAGGGCTGGGAAGTGGAGATGACGACTTTGTTGAGTAGCACTGAGAAGGATGTTTGACGAGATGAAAGAGGATCAAACTGAAATGGGGAGTACGAAGATGATATAAAAAGATGAATCCAGTGTTATTTACAAAGGAATAAAGGACGCCGAGGACTGGAAAAGGTAAACACTATCATGACACGTACCATTATTACAATCAACTTAAATTTCTTGTTACCGTTGTATATATTATTACTATTATATATTTTTCCTTATTTGTGATTTTGGCGTTTGTACAGTTACATATACATGTTTCGTCTCGTCTTGTGTTTTTCTGAATTCGTAACAAAGATTACGTTTGGATCAAAGTGAGAAAAATGTGCATTATATCATGTTTCTACAAAGTACCATACAAATCCTACCAATTTAAAGATATATTCACAACCAGAGTTAATAGATGGACGGATTTAACAGAACTTTTGTCAGCAAAGGTATGATATAGTGAGCACGGATCAAGGGATTATGTAGAGGGTGTATAAAAAGCATTAGTGTGTATGGATTTTAAAGCTATGTAGTAGAGTATATATGGAGAGTGTAATGTGCGTTGCCTGCCGAATAATGGAATGATTATAAAGATAAAGTACATTGTGTACGGATGATATACACTAGGACATGCAGAGGGACAATGAGGTTTTGGCCATATGGACGGACTTATAGGAGGATTGTATAGTAATAGAAAGAATATATTACAGAGTTTATTGTGTGAGAATGGTTGAGGAGAGGGTAATCACAGGCCCATTGTTGTTTTAGGCATTTGGATAGCATTATAGGATCAAGTCCGAGGTGTATGTGTAGATGTGTTACGCTATAGTCTAGTCTAGTGCATATGAGGTTAAAGAGGTACACTGGGATTAGGAGGGATTAGTGTACACAAGGTTAAGGTGGGTCTTGTTGAGTACTAAGTGTTAAGAGTGGGTCCAGTGTATAAAAGTACAGGGAGTTATAGGGATATAGTGTACTTGGAGATACACATGGATTACTGTACTGTATATCCTACTTGGATATTGAAGAATCACGGTCTACAGGTGTAAAAAAAAATTATAGTTACTCTGGGATCTGATAAATATGAAAGCGAGCACTACGATGGCTGCTGTACTGTATATCGATGCTTTTATGACCCCAAACACACATGAAATACTTCTCCTATCCCATACATAAACATCATAATTAGACTTGCATGGGTAATGAAAAGTTTCCAGTTCCTTCTCCTATATATCCATAACCATGTATATAGTTGTTTGGGTGATATAGATAAACTGAGCAACGTGACGATAGTTTTCTTTACACAGGTCTATAGTGGACATAACGTACAGGGAGGGCCCCATGAGTACATAAGATTATAGAAGGTTATGTGCACTCGGGGGTGATAGCGAGTCTAGTGTGGGCGGGTTTATAGAGTCGTGTGATGCTGTTAGGTGGGTCGTTGGCTTGTCGTGCTTGTGATGGCAGGTATGAGCCTCGGCTTTTACTGCCCCCCTCGCTACCACCCAGAATCACCCTAATGATACCTGACGCCCGGGGTGGGAGGGTCACTCACCAAATTAGTTAATGGTTAATGGCTGGAAGGGATTATATTTTTATCTCGTAATTGATAGGGTTGTGTTCATTTTGGGATTTATGCTGTAGAGAAGCATTATATATAAGCGTACTCTGGATGGCCATTAATCAAGTTGCATTAATCTGTTTATCCTCAGCTAACTCTACCAGGCTAAATAAAGTATGCAAATCTGTTTTATGATCGTACAGTCTCAAACAAAAAATGGTGTGCCCGGGCAATGCTGAAGTTCCGAATTGACTAAAGCAGCATTAAACCCAACCATTTGATTACCAGTGGTTATCTTCACGTGAATTATATCTCTCTCATGCAGTTAAACAAGACCCTAATATGTAATGCGAGAGTGGAAGTCCAGGAGGCCATGTATAATTAAAATAAAATTGAATGGTGCTGGTTGGTCCAATATATGTCACGTGGTAGCCTCCCTCAGGGTTTATGCTGTTGTATTGTGTTGTTGGTTTGCAGGAAACATTTACCTCAAATTCTCCAAGAAAATTATCTTGCCCCCTTCATTCTTCTCCAGAGGTGATGGATGGATGGATGGATGGAAGCTGAATATCGGGTCACTCCCTTTTGTGCCCTGTATACTGAAGGGGGTATATAGCATACGTATATTTACCTTGGTATATTGTACATTGATGTTGTTGGTGATAAATCTGGAGCAAATGATTCCTCTACACTATTCCAGGCAACATGTGGATGCCATTATATTTATTTGTTGGCTCTGTTTCCTGACATACTTAGGAGGAATCAAGGCACTCCTATGTACTATATGTATACTATCCCCTTAATGTACCAATAGTAACCTTATTTGACAGGGAGCTGACAATAATGGTTTTCAAATAACCAATTATGTCTGATAATTACAATGAAACTGGTTCAGAGTACAGGGTTAATAGGTCATTATTGTTCCATACTATTCATATGGGCTCCAAGTGAACACAATATGTTGCCAGACAATACACCTGCATTATTTATTATACACGTCTTTGAACCGTATAAATAAAACTCTCTAACTCTCTCTCTCTCCCTCCCTCTCTCTCTCTCTCTCTCTCTCTCTCTCTCTCTCTCTCTCTCTCTCTCTCTCTCTCTCTCTCTCTCTCTCTCTCTCTCTCTCTCTTTCTTTCTCTCTCTCTCTCTTTTTTTTTTTTTTTTTTTTTTTTTTTTTTTTTGTAGGTGGTAGGCACAGTTTTAAGCTGCCCAAGTGCTCGGTGGAAAAAAGAGAACTTATTGTTATTCCCGACTGCGACCAAACTCCAACATTCAGACCACGCTGTGTAAATCAGCGCTCCGCCAGCCAGCCAGCCAGCCAGCCAGCCAGAGCCAGTCAGCCAGTAAGAAAGTCACCCAACCCGTCATTCAACCAACCTCCCAACCACATCAGTCAGCCAGTCAGCCTGTCAACCAAAAAAACAAACAGCCATACCAACCAACTAGTCTGTCAACCAAGCAATCACAACCATACCAACCAACCAATCTGTCAACCCAAGCAATCACACAACCACACAACCAGACCAACCAACCAGCCAGCCAGCCAGGGAATTGGTAAAACTTGGAGACAAATCAACAAAGGCAAACACAGCCGCTTGTAATAATTTTCTCTCTATCGCCGCTGGATTACTGAACAGCAGCAGCAGGAGTGGGGAGTAGGAAGTATATAAGTAATGGGAAGCCGAGTGGGGAGTGGGGAGTATAGATAGTAATGGGGAGCCGAGTGGGGAGTGGAGAATGGGATGGAGTATGGAGAGGAGTGGGAAGTTGGGAGTTGGGTAGGAGGAATTGAGTGGGGGGTTAGTGAGTGGTGTGAATTGACTGGGGGTTATTAAATAGGGGGAATTGATTGTGGGAATTGAGTGGGGTTTATTAAGTAGGGGGAATTGAGTGGGGGAAATCGAGTGGGGGGAACCGAGTGAGGGAAACTGAGTGTTCGGAGTTGGGGAGTGGGATGGGTGAGTGGAGTTGGGGATTACACCGCGTGAATGCTGGGTGGGGGGAAGTTAATAGATATTTGGCGGGGTTTAGAGGGGGGGGGGGGGCTGAGCGGGGCTGAAGGGGGGAAGGTGATGATAACAATGAAGGCGTGGTGCGAATGAGTAGGAAAGAGAAGAATGGTGAGAACGCGTATGAAAAAAGAGGTGTGAATGAGGATGAAGGAGTGGTAGGTGAGAATGAGTACAGTAGTAAGAATTAGTATGAATGATAGAATGAGTATGGAGTGGTGAGAATGAGTACTGAATGATGAGTATGAAAGAATGGTGAGAATGAGTATGAGAGGAAAGGTAAAAATGCATATAAAAGAGTGAGACAAGTGAGTGTGGGAAGGTATGTTATGATAATGGGACGAACGAATAGACAGCAGCAGACTGAAGGGGAAATGGAAGTGGCGACATGACTGACTGATTTGATGGCTGGCTGGCTGGCTGACTGACTGACTAACTAACTAACTAACAGACTGACTGACTTGCTGGCTGACTAACTAGTTAACTAACTAACTAACTAACTAACTAACTGACTGAGTGACTGACTGAGTGACTGACTGACTGACTGGCTGACTGGCTGGCTGGCTAACTAACTAACTGAGTGACTGACTGACTGATTGACTGACTGACTATTAAGCATTGCGTGTACACCTTGGCCACAAAATTACAGAGCATAACCACCGTCACTACAAAACCACCCGACGCTCTCATGTGTACAGTGTTCTCGCTAATGCCACTTGTCTCTGTTCAAGATAATGATGACAGAAATTGCTTTATTTAATCACACAGTGCCACCTTGTCTGTAACTGGATCAGCATAATAATACCCTCGACACGCTCTGTTCTGTTGCTGGACATGTTTATGAAAAAGTCACGCTATAAATTTAATGTCATGGTATATCCTCAATGAAATAAATGTATGCAAAACGTATGTATAATAATTTTACTTAAAAATGAATCGGTTCCTTTTTTACAGGATTAAATCATAGCACACAATTGTTCCTTAGTTAAAAATTAGAACATAAATAACTAGCATCAACACGAGGGAAATATCTGTCTAGTTAGCTATGGTACCAAATATATTAATTTTGTTCGATAAATGTAATACAATCTCGGAAAGTCAGCATAAAAATTTAAAATATTCACAATTCAACCAGGGTACTTATCTAAAATCTATAAACACTGAAATATATGCATAACGTGTGTCTATGGTAATATCACTTAAAACGATAATGGTCCATTTTGGCCAGGATTTTAAATTAACGCACTATATAGTTACTTGATTAGAAGTTTGAACATAATTATATACATCACTAACACGAGGGAAATCTATTAGGCTATGTGCTGTAACTAATGAGAAAAAGGTGAATAGGTAATCCATTAAGCCACACACCCATTAAGAGGAATTGTAAACCACCTCACCAACACAGGTCAAGCGTTATCACATCACAGAAGCCAGATAGTCACCACACGCCCCGGGAATTTATTTAGCCAGCAGCCTCATTATCATAGTGAATTGTTCGGGCTCCAGGGATTAACACGTTGATTTTCCCGACAGACTGGCAGGCAAGTACAGTGTTGTATATTTATTGCAAGCACATACCGTTACTACTTGTGTTGTAACAAATTAATAGACGGCAAGTATGTACACACACATACAACAAAACTATCGTAACAGGAGGGACGGTTGAGTTTTATACTGAGAGTAGGGATAACAAAGTGAGGAAGGTTGTTTTACAAAGCTTTCATTCGTGGTTGTAGGACGAATACCTACCTGCCTGCCAGCCATGTGTTGTCAAATAGATTTCCAACCTGCCGCTATACACATACATACATACGGTAACTACACAACAATCCCTGCTCCAAACACAGTCACATCACACCATATATAGGTTTTATAATGCCTTCAAAATAATGATCACAGTAACTAACAACACTGTGCCCGTGCAGTTGTGTAAATATTTGACGTAATATGTTTTTGTTGATTGCAAGACATTTACCGAAAAAAAAGAAAAAAAAAGAAGTGGGAGTACAGTATACACTTTTGTTGCTCTCCTCTTATAACACAGATTACAAACACAAGAACAACAAACCATTACGTCTTTGTTTACTTGGCCTCGTTAATCTTTACATTGGTTTATTTATATTAGTTACAGGCATTAGAATTTATGCGAACGTCGACTCATTAATATTTTCATCCATTTTTCTTCCTGGTAGTCTTATATTACAGCAATTTTCTGAGTGAATAAATAAATAATGTGAGGAAAGGAAAGAAAAATTGAAGTAGGTAAGAGAAATGAAGTTGAGCAGAAAAGAGAAGAAGATGAGGAGAGGAGGAGAAGGAGGAAAGCAAAGATATAATGGAAAATTAGGCGAAAAAACGAGCGTAGGAGAAATAATATAAGGAGAAAGAATAAATAACAGAAGCAAGAAATACAGTACAGAAGAGAGGAGGAGAAAAAAGAAGAGAACAAACAAGACAAGAAGAGATGAGAGAAGAGAATAGAAGAGAAGAGAAGAGAAGAGAAGAGAAGAGAAGATAAAAGAAAAGAGAAGAGAAGAGAAGAGAAGAGAAGAGAAGAATGATGACCTGATTGGCATCGTGAAAAGAAGGGAGTCACCGCCATTCTCTCTCTCTCTCTCTCTATCTCTCTATCTCTCTCTCTTCCTAAAATGTAATCTTGGCTTTCATTATTTCCCAGTCTTAGCCCTCCCCACCTTCATCACGAATTCTGCTTAGCCACCTGTGTCCTCTCACTCATTCTCATTCTCCCTCTCGCACACACAAGAGAGAGAGAGAGAGAGAGAGAGAGAGAGAGAGAGAGAGAGAGAGAGAGAGAGAGAGAGAGAGATGTCATCATATCCTTACACACATCTTCATCACACTATCGTTAACCTATGGTCAACCAACCATGTTTATTTTTCTCTGTAACATTTAGAATAATCGTCTGGCGTTAGTTATATGTAGTTGATTTTTGATAAAACATTAATAATTCATACTTGTACAAATAGTTGTATCCACCGATTGCAAATTTGGAATCATTACTGTTCGGTAGGCTACGTGTTGAGTCCCGACCCTCCATTACACACACACACACACACACACACACACACACACACACACACACACACACACACAAACTACCCTCCGTTACACACACACACACTCGCTCCCCTCTGTTACACACACACACATTCTCCTCCGTTATATACACACACACACACACACACACACATTCACTCCTCTCCTCACACACCTGCATTTTTTGGCTGCATGATACTTACTCATCTCATTTAATTTACTCATAGAAATCCAGGCGTTGCTTTGCCTTTCCACACACGTATATACTTCACTCGTGCCTCAAATTCCAACAGTACTCACACGCCAACACGCACAACGTATACCATTATGTTTACGTACGAATACAATAACACCCGCCTAATCCCTCGTACACACACACACACACACACACACACACACACACACACACACACACACACACACACACACACACACACACACACACACACACACATCTCTCTGCTGTTGCACTTCCAAATCCCTCATCACAATTCAATTTCCAATGCTCCTTTTTTTTGGCCGAGAACGCACGTTAATTGGTGCTCTAAGTTTGATGATCATCTGTTAATTAGCTTTTAGGCCGGTACCGAAGAGAGCTGGGGGTCGCTCGCTCCCTCCCCACTCGCCAACGTACCCCCACGTCCGCTGCTCGTACATACGTATGAGGCTCGTATTTTAAGGCATATAAACTCGGTGTTGGTGAATAGGAGGCCCAGTGATTCCTCCAGACTATGCCAGGAAATAGACTATGCCAGGAACCATATAGACATATTACTGAATACTACGATAGTGTGTTCTTCTTTAAAGCGAAAACAACAAACTGATTCCCTTCCAAGTACAGTACTGACCTTTGATACACGTTTCAATATTTTATAAGTTAGAAATAAGTATCAAGCAACGTCAATTTTTGGTGCACTTTGCCTTGGCGTGCATTACATTTGCCTAGAAAACCAAGAAATTAGAAGTCGGCACATTTTCAACCGTTGAAATAATATTAATGCAAGATGAAGAAAAGGATGTTTATTTCGTACAGTTTATAAGCATCAGTACCCTAGCCCTTCATGTTTCTAAAGATTTCACACTGATTAATTTTCCTGTGGCTAATTTTATTACCAGTCGATTTTTTTTTTACATGCCAAATGGATGCCTCTGGTGGCCCCGGATATTAATCAAATACACAGGAAGGTAGATACTGTGTAATTGTTTCACTATTCCTCCACTGTGTACCGTACATGAAGTTGGTGCAACATGATCTCCTCTGCAATCCGATCCCTTCACACGTCCAAATGGCACCGATATTAATAATTAAACACGAGTCCACTTTTCCCAGTTCACAGTGTTTTATAATCTAGCCATGTTCAGCCTCACTGCCCCCTCCCTCGTTGTATGTAGTTATGGTCTTGTGTGAACCCAGTGTCAAATAACTATTACTCTATTATTACACTCCATCCTAAAGTAAAATCGGTACAGACATAATTAGTGGATAATTGTATTGTTAATTGCCCAGTCGCCGTGACACTTGCAAATTAACGCTAAAATATTGTATTGCCACCACGCCACTCGTCCTCTTCGGCTTTCTCTACCTCTAACCTCACCACCTCATTGTTTCTCCACCTCTAACCTCACCATCTCATTGTTTCTCCACTTCTCTCCACCTCATCATCTTTCCACCTCTAACCTGAGTCACCACCTCACTGTTTCTCCACTTCTCTCCACTTTATCATCTTTCCACTTCTCTCCTCCCCATCGTCACTTCACCTCTCCTTTCCACAACATCTCTTCACTTCAATCTACATTTACAGAACGATCAACAACTAACCAAAATGCATACACTGCTTAGATTAACATAACATATAATGAATTACATCTAGCACCAACTCCTGTATAAAATTTTCACCAAATCTACACATATTCGCAGTTCCAATTGTGTTCCCGTTTACTTTATTGTCGTGTTTAATCCAAATGTCCTTTAGACTGGTTTAGTTCCTTTCAAATGTCCTTTACGTCCTTCTTTCCAATGATATTACTCCCTGAATGGTCTGATTTCATCAATTTCTCTTTTCAATCCTATTTTACGCGCCCTAACTGTCCATATATTCCCACAAACTCCCCTTCTCCTTCACAGTCTATACCCATTTCATTCGCCCCCCTACTCACATACCATAACTCCTCCTTCCCTCTCTGTTTCCCCTCTTGCGCCCGTTCCATTCATCCCTACTGCCCATTCCCACCCACTTCCCCTCCACGCAGCCTATCTCCTCCATCTTCCCACTCCATATCTCTTCCCTCTATCTCACGGCCACACCTCTAATCCATCCGCCGCACATCCCATTCCATTCTGTCCTCTTCCAATCACCCGTATACCACCCACCCGGACCCTTATCCCCTTCCTCCATCTTTCTTCATTCTCCTCTCCCTTCCTCTCTCTCCCTTCGGTTCCCATCTGTGGCTGCCTTCATATACTCCTCTTCACTTATTCTTTCTTCCCCTTGCGAACGTTTTCTCGTCTCGTTTCTCCTATGTCGTATTCTTTTCCTCTTTTCCATAATCCTTCTTTCTCTGTAGGTTGTCTCCACTTTCTTTCACATTACTTTATTATTATTATTACTATTCTCTCTCTCTCTCTCTCTCTCTCTCTCTCTCTCTCTCTCTCTCTCTCTCTCTCTCTCTCTCTCTCTCTCTCTCTCTCTCTCTCTCTCTCTCTCTCATACACACACAAACCCTTCGAACTTACAACAATTACCCTCCCATTCATGTTCGCCTCTATAGTTCCTTGTTACCCTTATCTACTATCCACTCCCCAGCCTCCCTCTTTATCCTTTTCATGAGTCCTTCCTCCCTCATCATCCACATCCTCTTCCTCCCTCATCATCCACATCCTCTTCCTTCCGTTCCCTTTTCTATTTTACATTCTATCTTCTACATCTAACCATCCATTTATCTATCCACCCACATTTCTCCCTCATCCATCTCCTCCTACTCCTATCCATTTGTCCCTCGTTCCCTCCATCTGTCTCTCCTCTGCACCCATCCCTCTCCCTGTCTAGCCATCCCTCCTTCGCAGTCTTACCTCTCCATATTTTCATGGGGACATGTCTGGGAGGAGAGTAGGGAGAGAGGAGGAGAAGAAAAGGAGGTAGAGATGCAATGGATAACAGAACATAACAGAAGGCTTTGGTTAAAGGGTTGGGCAATAAGAGGGAAGAGGGTACAGAGAGAAATTGTAAAAGGGAAAGAGTGAAACGGGGAAGGGTAAGTCTGAGATTGTCAAGAGAGTAAAAGAAGGGAGGACATGGGGAAGGACAGAGACAGACAGACAGACAGGCAGTAGGATTTGCAGTGGGAAGGAAGATTAGAAGATGGCAGAGTTGAAGGAAGTGAATCGAGCCACAACATCTACGGTACAAGGATGACAGGAAACGAAGGAAACCTCAAAACGAAGGAGAAACCCAGTGGAGGTGAAAGGACAAGAAGGGAGGGGGACGGGAGGAAAGGAGAGAATTCTACCAAAGAGTAGGAAAAAAGGAACGGAGAGACGTAAGTAAGGAGGGGAAGAAGAAATTGAAGAGAAGGAGAGGATTCTGGTATAGTGGGTAAGAAGGGAGGGTTTATACGTTAAGGGAAAGGGTAAGAAGGCAGGGAGAGCTGGGGCAGAGGGTTAAAAGGGAGTAGGAGTGGAAGGCGGAATGAGACGGAGACGAATCAAGAAAATGGTAAGAAGGGGTTGGGAGGGTAAAGAGGAGAGGAAGGGAGGGCGATTTCTTGGCCTAATGAAAATGGAATGTTTGCCTCTCGTGGGGAATTGATCGAGCGAAGGAAAACATCGAGGCCCGGGTTGTGTTCAAGTGGCTGTGTCGGGAAGGAAGAAGGCAAAGGAGAAAGTAATTAAAAGGCGTAAATAAGGAAAGGAAGGAATGGAAGCAGTGTAGCTGAAGGAACAAAAGAGACGGTTATTAAAAGGTGTAAAGAAGGAAGGAAGGAACGAAGGAAGGAAGGAGTGGTAGCAAAAAAGAAAGTCATTTAAGGAAGGAATCTGATGTTGTCAAAGTGATGGGCTAGTGACTCCTCCAAATTATGCCACGAAACAGATCCCCCATTAGTAACACTGGAGTCGTCTGTTTCCTGGCATCGTTTGGAGGAATCAGTAGCCCTCCAAATTACCAACAAGAGATTCCTCCCTTTAAGTGATGTATCGAAAAAATGTAAAGGAGAAGGAAATATAAGAGAATGTAACGCACTTAAAAAGACATAGAGGAGGAAGGAAGGAGAAAATAAAGGAAGACGTCAGAATAAGAAGGATAAAATAGAGAAGAGAGTAGGAGGTAGTTAAGCCAAATATACGAGTATTTAACAGCAGCAATAATGATAAGGAAACGTACTTGACACCGAAATCAATACTAGTAGCACTGTATAATCAATCAAACTATGCATAAAGGGAGATTATAGCCTTCCATAACATCCATCCATCACACACCAGTTACCAGAACGTGAACCTCTTTGTATTCACATTTTCACAAACATCACATTCACCAAAACACACTTTATCTATACAGGTTACTCAATTATTACCGTCTCTTAAATTTGGTTGCATAAGTTTCCACCATTCCTCATCCCTTCATAAGATTAACGTTGGTGTAAGAACAACAAATGAGTTGGTCTTTCAGTACCGTAAGACAGTATTCATTGTAGTGTGAGTGAACAAAAGTAATTATCTCCGTCTGTCTGATATATTATAAAAACGGAGCAGATGGTGACGAAAGGATGGAGACTTGTATGAGACAGAAAGAGAGAGGTGGAAATAAGGAGACATACAGACAGCCAGAACCATATAAATACATACAAACATGAGGAATAGAACATAAGAAACGAATAGAACAGATGGAATGAAAAAAAAATTACACATGACAAGGGTAAAGATAGACACACATGAGACAGCATAAAAAAAAGTAAGACTACACGAGAGGGACACACAAAGGGACACAGATGAAAGGGGGAAGCCATACGTACGACACAGAGAAGCGAGATGACGATACATACCAGGAGGAGGAGAAGGAGGAGGAGAAGGAGGAGAAGAAGAGAAAGGAAAATGAGGAATAGGTAGAAGAGAAGAAAAGGGCAAGGAAGATGAGGTATAGGTGGATGAGAAGGAGGTGAAGGTCAAGAATGATAAGGTACAGATGAAGGAGGAGAAGAGGTGGAGGAGGAGGGACGAGGAAAATGAGATATGTGTGTGGAGGAGGAGGAGGAGGAGGAGGAGGAGGAGGAGGAGGAGGAGGAGGAGGAGGAGGAGGAGGAGGAGGAGGAGGAGGAGGAGGAGGAGGACGATAAATAAGAAGAACAAGAGGGGATGAAGAGGAAGTTGAAGAGAAGGAACACGTGGATGATAAATAAGAAGAACAAGAGGGGATGAAGAGGAACAGTAAAGGGAAGAAGGAGGGGAAGGAATATGAGGATTAGGAAAGTGGATAATGTGAAAGAAAATAACCATGATAATGCAAGGATATATAAGAGGAAGAAGATGAGGATGGGAAAATAAAGATGATGAGGACCAAAAGGAGAAAGAAACAAAGTGAAAAAGGAGGAAAAGGGGAAAAAGATGAGGAAACAAGATGGAACAGCAATAGGAAGTAAGACAATAATAATAATAATAATAATAATAATAATAATAATAATAATAATAATAATTAAAGAAAAACACGTCAATATGAGAGGCTAAATATACAGAAGGAAGAAGAGGAGGCGAAGGAGGAAAAGAATGGTCAAAAGAAAAGTGAAAAAAGTCAGGAAGATTTGTGAGTGCAATGGATCGATGAAGTTATGAAATTCATGACCACAATCTTCTCACACAAGGAGGTGTGTGTGTGTATGTGTGTGTGGAGAGAGAGAGAGAGAGAGAGAGAAGGATACAATGAGTGGCATGGAGAGGTAGCATGAGGGAAGAAGTTACAATTGACAATGAGAGAGAGTGAGAGAAGAGGAGATATGAAGGAAAGGGAGTAACGAAAAGAAACGTGTAAGAAAACTAAAATTGAGGAAGATGTAAAATTCAAGACATATAAAATTATGAGTTATTATGAGTTATACATAAACGAATCAAAACGCAATGAATTCAAAACCTGGCAACTGAGCTGAAAGGGAAAAACTAGAGACAAATAATAAATGAAAGTTATAAAAACAAGTAACAACAACAACAACAACAACAACTACAACAATACTGCCAATCGATTATAAAGAAAACTGAAGAGTAAATACAAAGAATCTATTATGAACTCTATATAATTTTTATTTATACACTTATAATAAAAAAATTATGGTGTAAATTTGATTTTAAAAACAAATATAAGATGTATAAACAAGGAAAACAAAAATAACAAATGGTTAAAATTAATACAGTAATGAATATCTAGCGACTTACTACAGAAAAAGATGTGTGGTACTAAAATTACATAAATCCACAAAATAGAATTATTGAACAGACGATAGATTGAAAGCTGTATTAAAGGAATATAGTGGGAACTGAATAGAGAGATAAAACAGAGAATAAAAAAAAAAAGGAATACTCAGGCATGCAAACAAAGGTAAAAAAAACAAAAAGCGAGGACAGAGAACAAAGAAAACTCCATTCTTGAAGACAAAGACAAATCTATGGACAGAGAACAAAGAATAACTGTTGCTTGAAGACAAAGACAAATCTATTACTACGGGTGAAAAATAGTATCAGTGGTACGAGGGTTTGTGGAAATGGAGGAATGAACACAGCGACGACCTTCTCCTCATGCCAAAGTTCACACACAGGTTTGGCCAATTTTTTTTTTTTTTTTTTTTTTTTTTTTTTTTTCAGATTGTTCCTAGCAAAATGTGAAAAAAAAAAAATGAATTTAACTCACTCTGCTGTCGCGGTCAAGAGCTTCTATCCAATTTGTTGAAGTGGTACCGAAAACGAAATAAATAACAGAATAACAGGTTGCAGTTCCTCATAAAAAGTTATATGAACTATTGAATCAGTGTGTAAATGCCTGCAAAATATTCCAAGCAGATAAAAATACACGGGATGACTTGTGAGAATAAAGGGGACACCACTGAACCTTAAAATAGTTTGATCATTTGAATTGTAAAGAAACTATTGAGTGAAATATAAAGCAGGTGGGAACAGCAGACAACATGCATGGGCTGGAACCTTATGAATGAAGATATAAGTTTGACGTCCAATTTCTTTCTTGACATACTGTTTGAATTAGTTTTTTACCCCAAAGTAAATCTTAACCTGGAATTCAATGATATCACTGGTGAGAAGATACTCGTAGAACAATTCCTTTGCTATGTTACTTTAGAGACAGGAAGGAGAGACGACAACAACTACTGACAGCGACTGTATACAACAATAATCTTGACGAGGATTGAGACAGCACGGACAGAATCGTAAACAAAGGCATTCTACCCGTCCGTCAAGCTGAGCATCACACTGGCAAGGTCATTTACATAAAGCATTCATTCATTACACACGTCGGGAGGGAAAACTCACTCTACTTTTATTCTGTTTTATTTTTTATTTATGTTTCGTGAACTCAGCTATATATTCTCGTGTTATTTAGGAGTTGGGAAATGTCTTCGGATGATTTAAACGAAAAGTAATGGGATGATTTAAGATAATAACTATAATCTAAACACACACACACACACACACACAGACCAGACACGAGGTAGGTCAGTAAGGGAGACTTGGCCGTGTGTGAGGCGGTGGGAGTCCCACTGCGGTCACCAACTCCCTTCCTCCAACCCAAACCCCCCGTGACGTCACTGTCTGGTCGCGACAGGACCCTCTCTCCCTTCCTCCTCTCCGACACATCGTGGTACTAATGTATGTTCTTCAGTTACCGTACTTGTACAATACGGAAAATTTATTCTATATGTATTTTTATTAATGCTGTATATGACGTTTAATTTTATACTCGGATGCCTTAAATGGACTTAAATCAATAAATAATTGGTATATGAATTTCTAAATATTAGCAGCATAACCTGAATGAAATCATCTGACGTTTGTCAATATATAGTATGAATCATTGGTCTTATGCTTGTTATTTTAAAGACACATGTGTATTTATTAGCCTATATGCTTCATGTGAAACTCATGCCTTTTCCTGAGGATAGATACAGCAAGGTAAATAAATATAGATACAGTACAGTATCCGTCGAGACTGTAGAGTCGATAAGAGGGATTCAGGCTTAAGAGATTGACAAATGTACAAATAATTGGAATAACAGATAGATGGAGGTAACCACTGATATATGTAAACGAAGACGAGTAAAATAAACATAGGAAGAGATACAGGGAACCTATGTGTTGCTCTTAGGATTCACCGGGAAGTGGGAAAACCTAACTCGGCTGGGAAACGAACCGAGACCCTTCCCGCAGAGTTAAGTTGTGCACCAGGAGGTGAGGTAATGGCTGGGGGAAGTGTGAGGTGCAGGGAAGGGGCGCAGCAGGGGGCCATGACACCAACAGAAAGAAAGGGGACGAATGTGGAATAGGATAAAAGGGGACATATGGGAAGGAGTCGGGATGAGGTGAAGCATTTATAAACTAAGAAGGCGATGAGGGGAGGAGAGAGAAGGAAAATACATGAGTGAGAGATTGGTTAAAAATGAATAACACCAGACAATCCAATTCGTTACATGAGAACCCTACCGCCTTATAGTTAGTGAACTTAGTAGTAATGTAAACAAAATGCTAGCAGCTGACGAAACACAAAATACCGTAGACAGACAAAGACAGGTAAAGTGAACACATACACCAGTGGAGACGGTCTAGCCACACTGAGGGATAGAGAATCGAAGTCTGGGGTTGAGTGGAGGGGTGACCGGAGGGATGAGGGGAGGGAGGGAGATCGATCACTGTCACGACACCAATGCCTTTACCCCTTACCACCCTATCCCTCCATCCCTACTTTAACCACCCCTCTTCTTCCACTCCCCCATCCCTTTCACCTTCCTCTTCCTAAACCCACTCTCACTACAGTATTATTTTCACCTTCCTACCACCATATCTATCCCTTATACCTTCCTCTACCTTTCTCTTCTCTCCTCCCACTGCATTCCCTTCACCTTCCCCCTACTGAGATTGCAGTTCTCCCACTTTATCCATTATCGACAAGTCTACTTTCCTCTTCCATTTGTTTTCTTCCTACCCTGCTAATCATCCTCCCTACAACTCCCATTCCTTCTTTCCCCCCTTTTCCCTCCCCTTCCTTGCTCATTTCCTTTCTACCCTTTCGCTTTCCTCACTACTTTCATCTAGTCATTTCCAACTCTTCTCCTCCGCCTTGGTCATTTCCTACTCTCCTCCTCCATCGCCGCTTACTTGTCCTAAACCACCTCTCGTCCACTCTCTTCCCACCTTAAAGCCTCACTTACCACACAACACGACACACATTGTACACCTAACCAAACCTAAGATACATAATCTATCCCAACTTCACTCATAACAACACGACAGGCATTTCTCTCACAGTTATCAACGCCACAACACTAATAACACTTCGAACAAAAAAGCTAATCATTCTTTTACTCAATACGTAAAGAGAGAAGGAGGGAATAGTAAGTTAGGGTCGGGTGCGATACATGATTATACTGAATGAGACGAAATGAACGGGCAATGCAGATTATGGAAAAGAAAGGAAAGGGAGCGAAGAAAAGACAGAAGAAGCAATGGCTGATAGAGGTGGGGGAGGGAGGGAGGGACATGCATCAGAGAAATTGAGACTCGTGGCCAGCTGAGGTTGTATTCTCTCTCTCTCTCTCTCTCTCTCTCTCTCTCTCTCTCTCTCTCTCTCTCTCTCTCTCTCTCTCTCTTCTTGGTTTCTTCAATTCCTTTAGTATACTTTCCTTTCGCCCTTCCCCGTTTGTTTCGCTTCATTACTCTTCTCACGTCCTTCGCAGTTCCTTTCTTTCTTTTCCATCTCTGACCGGCCCTGCTCCTCTCCTACTCTTCCTCTTACTCACCTCGAGAGTGGACAGTGTGGAGAGGGAGGCTGAGGAGGCTGGAGAACAGGAAGTGGGTATGTGGAGTCTCGGAGAGGATTTGAAAGAGGATTGAGAAAGATGTAGAGAAGGAGGAAGAACAGGAATGGAGGAGGAGGGAAGGAGGAGGATTACAGAGGATAGCAAACAGCAATAGATCTTCTAGTTCATGCAAGAATATTCGTGATGCATGTTCTAAACCTATTTCCTTGTGTAGAGCAAAGAATAGTAAAGCTAAAAACTCCCTCCCATTCCACGACTTTTTTCCAATCAAACGAAGGTGAGTATGGATTCAATGACGATGATTTAAGAGATGCAATTTTTCTTTTCTGGAGTCCAGTCGTTGTAAGAAAACATACACATAATAACCTAACACGAAGACCAAAGGGATGGAAATAGGGAAGGAGGAGGTTTGAGGGGAAAGGTGCAGAGGATTGTAACGGAGGTGTGAGGGGAAAAGAGGGTGGAAAAGTGACTACAGAAAAAGAGGGGGTGAGGGAAGGGGGCGAATATTGAGCAAAAGCAAATGCGTGAGAAGACTGGCACGGGGTAAATTGAAGTAAAAAGTAAAAAGTTATATGGTAGAATATCCTTAGAAATATAGAAACATGATGTACGAGTATAAATATGTACAGTACGATACTTATGTCCACTTAATCCTTAGTTCTATTTTGATTTAGGTGAAGGTAAAGATGAATTTTGGTACAGTAGGCTATGTTATACCAGTACCTATCGTAATAATAATAATTATTATTAACGCCAAGCAGGGAGAGGAAAAAAGTTATAGTATACGTTTGCAAACCCACCTCTCGACAAAAAATATATCAATAATTGGTATCGTTGATGATAAAATTGAACAACATTACTTTGGAATAATTGCAGCTTGTACGGGTACTGTACAAGAAAGGATGTGGAATGATGTGTCGTAAAATATTTAGAGTTCGAAACTTACCTATGCGCTATAGTCAATGCAATACGAGTGTGCATGAGTGTTTCTCTACATAGTGAACTGATGTTAATGTGTCAGTCTCATCTGAAATATAGAGGAACTGATGCCAGTGTCGTCCCCACCAGCCAAGGGGGAGAAACTACCCATAAAGGTACTTACGGGATTATGACGATGACACTTTAGGTCCCCCATCACACCATGGAGGCTCACCACCCAGACAGAGTACACGTCGCCTCCCACGCCTCCACCACAAACACATACCTGAAAACAACCACAACAATTACATAAATATATGGAATACGTGCTTATTTAAATTTTGTTTATTGTAATAGAGCTTAATTCCTGGAATAATTATGAAGTAATGAGCATCATATTATAATTATTGCTGAAGCTGTAAGAGTTGTGATGAAATATTTATATTAGAGCATCGTTAGCGAGCTCAAAAGTTTTAAGTGCGAAAACAAAGTTTGTAAATTAAATCCAGACATCAAACGATCTCATCTGCACCGAAATTGACAACAACGCGACTATGCCACCCAAAAATCACACTTAAAAAGGAGAAGACAACAGAGCGTTCCCATCTCTGTATTCTTTTATACATTCCTTCGCCTGTGAACCGAGAAATTAACACACAGGCTCGGCCCCTACGGATTCGCACACCTGAACGATTCCCACACGAAGAAACACCTTGAGTACCATCATGGGAAATATGAATCGAAGGAGGATTGATTCAACTGAAGGGAAATATATGATAGAACGTTGTATGTGCGTTCTTGTTGGCAAAGAGTGTTAAGGGGTGAGTACATTGTATTGAGGAGAATGAACTATGCCTCGAGACAGGATTACTTTGATATATCTACAGTTTTGTGGCACAGTGTAGCCTCTCCTTCACCAACACTATCCTAGGCCCTCTTGATAAAATCTAGGGTACAGGGGACTGGAGTAGAGACCAAATAGGGAAGACGAAAAGGGGGAGGGGGTAATGTGAAGATGGATGTATGAAAGTGAGCTATACAGTATTGTTTAGGCAGAATGGGAAAGGGGTCTGCTATGTAAACGGAAGAAGGAAGGGGGGTTCTAGAGAGGAGACCAAAAGGGACAGGGGGCTAATCCTTCCCATCCCCCGTCGGCTGTTAATACCTGAGCCGAGAGCCAATCACCCTAAGTTTGTGTCCAGGCTTTTATTACTGTACTGGGGTGGTGTAGGAGGAGGGGGAAGGGGACAGACATCACGGGCAGCTTAGGGGCAATAGGTCGATGTGGGGGAAGACTTGATGGACTGGAGAATGGGAGTGGAGGGAGAAAGTGATGTGGAGGGGATGCATTCATAGACGGGAGGAAAGGAGAATAAGAGTAGAAAGAGCAAGAGGGGAGGAGAAGAACTGATACATGGAAGGAAAAGAGAAAGGAAGTGGAAAAGGAAAGTGATGGAGGGGAATAATTGATAGAATAAAAGAAGGAGAATGGAAATGATAATTAAGAACTATCGCTTAGTTTTCAGGATTTTCTGACCTGCTTCCAATATTAGCTTACTTCCTATCATCCTCTTTCCCAACATAATCATCTCCTCCTCTACTAAAAGGACATCACCACCACTCTCATATCTCTTTCTATAGTTCACGCTTCAGTTTTTTTCCCGCTTCAAGACACTCGGCCTTTTTTATTTCCAAAGTTCTCTAGTATTCCCTCTTCGTTCCCTCTCTCAACCTCCTGTTCTTTTCTCCCCCTCTTCCCCCTTTACTTTACCCCTCGAACTCGCCTTTCCCTTTATATTGTCTCTCTTGTATACTCTCACCTTTCTCTCTCCCTCCAGCTTTCTTCCCTCCAACCTTCTTCTCGCTCTCCCTTACCCAGATTAGATTTTTTTCTTCTCTCCTTTCTTCCCTTCTTTTTTAAAACCCCTCTTCCTCCTCTCTCATTGTTCTTCTATTTCCACACTACGTCTCCATCCATTTCCTACTCTTGACACTCTTTCTTACTTTTCTTCTCCTCTCTTTCTTCTCCTTGTCTCCATTCTTTTCCTCCTCCAGTCAGTCACTCTTTCGTTTCCTCCCTATCTATTTTCTTTTTTCTCTGTTATTTTTTCGTCTGCACTCATATTTTTCTATTCTCTTCACGAACATTTTCCCCTCTCACATCAAGTACCCAACTCTCCCTCTTCTTACTCTACCTACCTACCTCCCCCTTCTTCTCCCACCCACCTACCTCCCCCTTCTTCTCCCACCCACCATTCCCTCCTTCCATTCCCTCCAGGCTAAGTGATTGAGAGAGCGTCACACACAATCATCTCGACGGAGCCCTCCCACGGATTAGAGCTTCACTACAAAATGGATTAAAAAGTTGCCCTGGCGGAAGAAACGTCAGGTGGGGTTGTAGGTTATTCAGTGGATGGATGGATTGGATAAATGAACGAGTGCGATGGATGGATGGATGGATGGATGGATGAATGCAATAGGAGTTGATGAAACAATGGATAGATGAATTTGAATTGGATTGAAACTGCATGGAGACATGGATAAAACAGATACGATGGGTTGATGAATGAATGTGAAGTTGGATGGAAGGATGGAGAGTGTAGGTAGTGGACTAAAAATCTACGTAGGGATGACAGTCGGAGTGGTTGTATAATAGAAAATGATGAGTGTGCAGTATGGTGACTAAGATTGGTGAAGTGAGTGAATGAAAAACAATCATGCAAGGAGTACCGGTGTAGTATATTTCCAGAACACATAGGCTATTGAATTTAGTACGCAAACAATTACATAAATGTAGTTTACTGATGTATACACAAAGACCAGCTTCGGTGTGTGTGTGTGATTTTGAAAATACAGATTAAAGAGTAACCGAATGATGGCGGGATGTGAATTGGCCGTAGGTAAGGAAGACAAAGAGAGATTGGATGGGAAGGTGAACGAAAGTGATTTGTGAAGGGAAGAATGAAGAGACAAATGGAGAGCACACGAAATGTTGATGACAAAGAGTGAGAGAAAGAAAACAAATTAGGAAATGGAGAGAGAGTGAATGAGGGGGGAGAGAGTAAGAGGGGAGTTGGAATAGGATGGCGTGTTGAAAAGAACAGGAGACTGTATGTGATTTAATACGAATATGGAAGAAATTTTAAAACGAAAAGCAAAAAAATACATAAAATAAACCCGCATTTGATTCGATGCTTAAAACCGGTTTGAGGTAAGAATAAGACCTTAAAACAGAAAGCCTTTATTATCACCAAGAAGACAAGCCAAACAGACGATCAAGAGGAAACCATTAAGGGGGTGCGTGAGTAGGGGACAGGCTTGGGGGGGTGCGGGGGATGCGGGAATAGGGGGACAGGCTTGGGATGGGTAGAAAGCCTGTCCCCTATTGCCGTACCCCTCTAACCCCACCCTCCAAGCCTGTCCCCCTACTCCCACACCACCCAACCCCCCCAAAGTCTGTCCCCCTGCTCTCGCTACCCCATAAACCCCTCCCAAAGCCTGTCCCTCTATTCCCGCACCCCCTTAAATCACCCCCAAGAAAGGGAGAGCAAAACACAGAACATCATCAACAACATCACCATCAAGAAAAGGAAGACCAGAGCCACAACAACAAAGACGACCACGACAACGAGAAGAAAAGAACAAAAATCCCTGAACTAATTCTCCGCGCGGGTGGTGTTCCAATCTCGCCCGCTAAAGCTATTCAATAATCTGTTTTGAAATCCGGGCGATGTGTCTCGTGTGTTTTTATTACAAGACTGCTCGAGGCACCTTCCTTCCTTCCTTCCTCCTTCCCTCCCTCCCAACGCCTTCGAATAAAAAGTCAAAGCCGTCGATAAATGATGAGATACTAACTATAATTATATAGATGTTGGTTTTTGTATTATTGGTTCATAAGAATCACTCAAATGATACACTTTCATTCATTTTTATCTAGTACAGTAATTTTGATCATGACAATACCTTCCTCCACTCTCTTCTCCTCGTCACCTCTATAGCTCTTTTATTTTCTTGATATTTTTCAACTCTGGTACAACACTTTCCCCTCCATATACACCTTCCTCCCTCTCTCCCTCTCTCAGCATCCCTCTCCCTCCCTCAGCATCCCTCTACCTTAAACCTCTCTCCCTCCCTCAGCATCCCTCTCCCTTAAACCTCTCTCCCTCCCTCAGTATCCCTCTCCCTTAAACCTCTCTCTCCCTCCCTCGATATATCCTCCTTTATGCACCTCATTCCTTCGGCACATATGTCTATCCATCCTCTCACTCACCTTCACACTCCTATTCCTCGACATTTCCCTTACATTGGCACCGTGTTCCTATCCAACCAGTCCTTTCCATAGACCTCTGTCCTTAGGCACTTTTCTCCCTCCCAACCCTCCTACAGATATCTTTCTTCCTCTTCGACTCTCTTCTCGGCATTTCCTTTCTTTGAGTGTCTCCCCCTCACCCTACTCTCTCTCTCTCCTTCTCTCTCTCTCTCTCTCTCTCTCTCTCTCTCTCTACTACAACTGCAGCTACTGCTATTATTAATACTACTGCTACTACTACTGTTATGTGTTACTATCACTACTCCTACTTTTCTCATTCTTATAAATATTATGGAAATATATGTCTTCTCTGATTTTTCTTTTTATATGTTACATTCAAAACTTTTTCACGACTTCAAATATCTTATTTTTCTTTGCACTCTTCCTAGCCCTCCTCCGAGTCTCGTTCTTTTACTTCTCCTACTTTGTTATACTCTAATCCTCTTCTCTTCCCATTCCTCCTCTTCCTCTGAATATTTTCCTCTTCCTTTTCTTCTCCTAATACTTTTTCTTCCCATCCATCCTCCATCTTTACTGGAATCATTTTCTTCTGCTCTTAGTGTCTTCCCGCCGTGTCTCCTCCCTACACCGTACACCATTATCCCATTTTTAACCATTGTTCCTTCTTCCTCCTTCCCACCACTACCATTCCAGCCCAGCTTTCCAGTACGCTCCCTCTGTTTTTCCCTGGAGACGACAAAAGATGTAGAGGTGGAGATATAGGGAAATACTGCCTTTTTTTTTTTTTCATCCTCCTCTTCCTTCTTCAATATTTCCTATTTTCCCTCTCCACTTCATTATTTATCTGTCTATGTATTTCTACACCTGTAAGATAAACATGACTACTGTGTAACGTCAGGAACACTGTGAACTTACCGTTGCCTCCTTTATTATTACTGTATACAAACACACACTTTGCCCCAACTATACAAGTACACATCACAGCCATACATTCCTTTCCCTAATCCAATTTCTCCCTACGTAATCTTACCTAACGGCACACAGACAGACATACAGACATACATACATATATACCCAGCTAGCTGCTCCTACGCTGGCCCTCACCCAAACCCGGTCAGACGCCTACACGAAAATCAACTTACCCCGCCCACAACAAACTTACATTAACTTAACCTCGACCAACATCAACAGAACCCGCCAGAAAATAAACAGGCTGGGTGGGAGTCCTGGAGAGAACCGTCCTAGCCTTGAGGAATACAGACGAGAGAAGGTCGAACAAGGTCAAACATGGTATCAGATAACTGAACAACATTCAGGGAGGAAACAGATGAGAACACAGGAACAGAGATATTTACCATTGACCAGTTAATTAATCTGCCCAATCTAGGTTAACTGAACCTATAATTCTGTCAATAAAGCTGACTTACCTATGTTATATTCTGTATCTTTTCAATGTATTGTAATCGGAAGCATAACACTAACATTTGATCTAACTTCAAATGAAATGATCATATATACTTGTTAGGTGACCCACATTCAAAATATTTTGAACATATTCTTTTCATGTTTCTCTTTCATTTATAGATTTACACCTAAATCAGATTTCCCCAATTTTTTTTTTTTTTTCTAGACAGAACAAAATTAATTTTGTTCATCAATTTATCTTCATGGTCCTTGCATTACCAGTATACTTATTCTCGAACGAGTCCATATACGTTTCATAGGTAATTTCACACTAAACATACAGAACACTCACCATACAACACAGCGGAAATATAACCGTTAAGTATACGACTTCAGGAATGAGTGACGTACATTTTATCTTGGGTATTATTTTTTATATATTAAGCGAATTAGAAAAAACATGTCGTTAGTGAAAGGTAAATTTACAAGAGTGAAAAGCGATGGAGTTAAGTAGGTAATATAAGGAAAGATGAGTGGAAGCATGAAGGAGTGAAAAAGAAAAACGAATCGTATATGTTATAATAAAAAAAAAATTGAAAGAAAGAGAAAGAATGAGAGAGAGAAAAAGAGAAAGAGAGAGAGAGAGAGAAGTGAAAGTGAGGGGAAGAATGAAAGAGAGAGAGTGAAGGAAAAGTGAGAGGAGTAAAAAAAAAAAAAAAAAGAGTAAGTGGAGGGAATGTCAGTGAGTGGGAGAGGTAAAACATTGAGTATTCCAGTCAGGGTAGCTGTGTTAAGCGTTCTTTAGGCCCCAACTACAACACTGCCTGCCTGCCTCTCCTCCCTCCCTAGGACCCAACTACAACACTGCCTGCCTGCCTGCCTCTCCTCCCTCCCTAGGACCCAACTACAACACTGCCTGCCTGCCTCTCCTCCCTCCCTCCCTAGGACCCAACTACAACACTGCCTGCCTGCCTGCCTGCCTGTCTGCCTGCCTCCCTTCTCCTTTCCTCTATATCCAATCCTCCCTCCCTTTTTCCCCTCTTTCCTTCCTCCTCCCTTGTTATACTGCTTCCACACTTCTCTAATGTTTTCCTCCCTTATCTTACCTTCTTTGCTACACCCTCTCCCTCTCTGAAATTCCTTCTTTCCTTCCTTCATATGTTCCTCCCTTGCTACTACTTTTCCCTCCTCTAGGCTTTGCTCTCCACCATTCCTTTAATATTGTTTCTCCCTTATCTCCACATTTTCTCTACCTCCTATGTTCTTCACTTCTACCTTTCTTTAATTCCTTACCACAACTTGTCTGACTTGCCTTCCCCTCTATTCCTCCTGCTTCTACCTTCTTACCTATCCCCTCGCTCCTATCCCCGTTTTCTCCTCCTCCTCTTTATCCAGTCTGGCTCTCTTTTTTAGAATTCTCTTTTCCTTTCACACCCCAAAACTTCTATCCAATCAGTATTCTCTCTCTCTCTCTCTCTCTCTCTCTCTCTCTCTCTCTCTCTCTCTCTCTCTCTCTCTCTCTCTCTCTCTCTCTCTCTCTCTCTCTCTCTCTCTCTCTCTCTCTCTCTCTCTCTCTCTCTCTCTCTCTCTATCTATCTATCTATCTATCTCTCCTTCACTACGTCTGTTTTCCAGCCATTCTTCAGCAGTCTCCATATTTGTTGACTCAACTCACCACCAACACCCTGAGTCATCTTTATTCTCCTCTCCAGCTCCATTTTATTTTTCTCGCTCCTCTCATCGCTTTTTCTCTCCATTGCTCGCTCTCTCTCTCTCTCTCTCTCTCTCTCTCTCTCTCTCTCTCTCTCTCTCTCTCTCTCTCTCTCTCTCTCTCTCTCTCAACACTGTACCTTGCTTGTTTTATTTTCACCCGGGGTTCAATTCCTACTTTCTTTTTCTTCCACATCCTGCCTGCACTTCCCTGATTTTCCTTGAACCAACTTTTCTCTTCTTCTTGTTTGTTTACATGTAATTATTTTCATCGGTGCTCTCCTGTTCATTCGTCACTCACCGAACTAAGGAGTCTGTGATGCAATTTACAGATTTTTCAAAGTAAACGATTCCTCCAAGCTAAGTCAGGAAACGAACGAACGACCCGTGCTGTACTGAGGCGACACGTTATTTGAAGCAGTTTGGAGGAATCAGTAGCACTTAAGGGACTCTTGTGTTGCTGTCAGAAAATTGGAGGTTAGCGAGTCCTTCAGATATTGCCACGAAACACCACCTATATGGAAGGAGCTTGTTTCGTGGGGTAGTCAGGAGGAATCAGAAGACCTCCCATTCTCAAACACGAGCATAGTAGGGTCTTTAATACAGCAACTAGCTTTCATCTCTCCTTCCACCCCTGACTCTTTCCTTCCCTCATATTTTTCTGCTTCATCTGTCTCCTTCCACACACTTCCATTTGTTTTCCCATTTTCATTTCTCTTGCTCCTGCTCCTCCTCCTCCTCCTCCTCCTCCTCAGGCGCCTCCTCCATCTCCTTGTCTTCTCCTTTCTTCATTTATCTCCTTGCATTGTTTTCCACCGCCTCTTATTTCTTCTCCTTTCCTTGCTTCTCTCCTTACTCTATTTTGTGTCTCTTTCTACTATTCTTTCTCCTCGTTCTCTCTCGTTTCTCTCCTTGCTTTATATTACATCAATACTACAATTCATTTCTACTCCATTCTTTCTTTACTCCACTTTGCACCTCTTCCTCCTCCTCCTCATCATCATCAGTACTTATCTCATCCTTCAATACTTCCCTCGCTTCATTTAGCATCTTTCTCTTCTACACCATCACCCATTTCTTCTACTGCACTTCCATCAACACTTCCCCACTTCTTCCTTCTTTTTCTTCCAATCAATTCCTTTCTTTTCGTATTTCCTCCTTCACGGCCAAACACGAAGGAAGCCCTCGCCTCGCCCCCTTCTGCCTCAACTCACGCCAAGTTGTTAAAAGACATAAACAAGAAAGGACAAACATGTAGACGGACAGGCAGGCTGACAGGTTGACAGCGACACACACCCACACCCACACACACACACAAACACACACACACACATAAAAGACAAAGACAGGCAGGCAGACACCCATGAACAGAAGCAGAACTGAGACAGACAAACCAACACACAGACAAGACAAACTGGAAACATTAAAAAAAAAAAAAAAATCAGGTTTGAGTAGAGAGAGAAAGAGAGGTGGATATTCAAAGGTGTGAAATACGTGATAAAAGATAGCAGGATAGATAATGTGCAAATAGGATTAAAAGTGGAAAATACATAAATGAAAAAGGCATGTATTGAAAGAGAAGGAAGAGTTCACTCAATGACTCTGAAGTAAGCAAAAATATAATAAAAAAATGGAGATGGAAAATTAAGAATGAAGTCCGAAGAGAAGTGAGGAGAAGTGTAGAGGTAAAGAGATAAGAGAGAAAAGGGAAGGAGGAGGGAGATAGGAATTCGAAGAGAGGGAGATAGGGAGTGAAACAGGAGTTAAGGGGAGAGGAAAGATAGGAGTAGGCCTAGTAGGGAGAGAAGAGGAGCAAAGATGAAGTAAGAGTTAAGAGGAAGGAGGGGTAAGGGGAGAGGAGGGGTGAGGGGAAAGAAGGGGTAAGGGGTGAGGAGGGGTGAGGAGAGAGAAGGGGTGAGGGGAAAGAAGGGGTGAGGGGAGAGAAGGGGTGACGAGGCAGGAGGGGTGAGTGAGAGGGATAACTCTGCTAATCCTATGTTAATGAGTTGACTTGTGTGTGTCCTCAGTAAATAATGCGAGCATGATCCCTCTGTCCCCCGCTACCCTTTCTCCCTTCTTTTCCTGCCCTCCTCAGCCCTCTCCATAGTTTTTTTTTTTCTCTCTCTCTCACTCTCTCTCCTGTTTTTCCTTACCTATCTCCCCATATCCATTACTACTATCCCGTTTTCTTTCATTATGTCTCTAAGCCGTCTCGACTCCCTTGCCTCCTCCATTTGTCTCCCATTCCCCTTTCTCACTGCCCTCATTAACCTTCTCCATCTGTTTGTCTACCCTGCCCTCTCCTCACTGTTTAAATATAAAGTCATTGGCAAGGGTTAGGTGAAGGATGGATAAAGGGATAATCAGTAGTGAGCATATTGGATGGAGGGTTATTGATTCCCCTAAACTATGCCAGGAAACACACACACACACAACGACTTCAGGAGGCGAGTAGAATTAGGTACCTGTTTCGTATCATATAGGCTTGTAGAATAGGCAACTCCTATAACTCACCAGCAACAGATTATTATCCCTTAACGTTTAGTCGAGGTTGTTGGGTGGTTATTGTGGTCTCGTCTCAGGTGGGAGTGAAAAAGAGAATGTGGATGATGTGGTTGTCGTGTGGTCGTGATTATGCAGAGACTGTAACGGTTTGGTGGTGGTGGACGTGGTTACATACAGTTATTATACATTTGTTTATAAATCAGCTGAAGAAATTGAGGATCGATGGAAATAGCTCACGTCATATTTTGTTTTCTATAATATTATGCTGTAACTAAGATGAATGTGCTGTGTACATTCGCCAACAAAAGAGCTGTCTCCTTACCGAGAGCTTCTTGAAGTAACACATTCACTAAACATAATGAATATATCCAAAGGACAAAGTACAAAAACAACGTTGGTGGTTCAGTTCCCAAGCCTATGAAGCTATATATACTACTGGTACCACATCTGGGTCAGTACTTGGCAGATCAGATTACAATGCTTTTTATTTTATTTTATTTTTATTATACAGAAAAGTATTGATTAGTGCTTCTCTTGTTATGTTGATGTTATCTCTATATCAAAACGCCACAGAACTCTTACGGTATACTTCTAAAGTTCACTCAATTAAGAAACTAAATGAAACAAAGTGATCGAGCACAGGAAACGCTAACTGAGAAGATACAAAAATATTCTTATTATCAGAGTGTTATTTTTTTGTCCTCATGAATGCGAGTGTAATTAACTAAATAAGATTAATTATGTACAACGAACTAATCTCTCTAACTTGCCGCAGTCCCTTAGCCAACATTTCTACCGACAAATTTTCAAAATATATGACATAATTGGACACATTTATGTATGTCTTAAATATCCATTAATTGATGGCCCGCCACCAAGTGGAGAAAGAAGGAAAGTCGTGACCTCCTTGGAAACGAGGGAAGAGAAAGGGAGGGGACAGCTGGGGAGGGGGAGGTAGAAAGGAACAGAGCTGAAGAAAGGGTACAAAACAACAGAAATCAAAACGGTACAACAGAAATAAAAATGGTACTGCAGAAATCAAAACGGTACAAAATAAATCAAAACGGTACATCACAACAGGAATGAAAATGGAACAACACAACGTAGCACAACAGTTACTATTCAATACATGACACAATATATGCCAAGGTACAACACAAAACACACACAATACAAAACATACATACACACAATACATTCGCATACGCACACACATTCGCACACGCACACAGCTACACAGGAACGTGACTCTCGGTACAAAGGGAACGCATGTTAATTGCAGGAGGAGGAGGAGGAGGAGGAGGAGGAGGAGGAGGAGGAGGAGGAGGAGGAGGAGGAGGAGGAGGAGGAGGAGGAGGAGGAGGAGGAGGAGGAGGAGGAGGAGGAGGAGGAGGAAGCAGGAGGAAGAAGAAGCAGGAAGAGGAACAACAGGCAGGAGGAAGAGGTGGAGGTGTGAAGTTAGCGAGGTGAGAAGTGGAGGAGCCTCACTATTAGTGGAGTTCCCTGAGGAGCGGGAGAGGAAGGAGGTGGAAAAGGCAGAGTGAGTGAGTGGGTGGCAGAGGTGGTGGTAGTGGTGTTATGCAAAGTAGAGAAAAGGTGACAATAACTTACAAGGGAATGGTATGGTGACACTTGGCTGGAGCTCAGGCTATGGTGTGGTAACACTAAGATGGAGATGAGGTGGCAGTAGAAAGGCAGGACAATAATACAAGTTGGTACGTATATATATATAGAGGAGAAAAAGTAACAAGAACTTACATAGAGCTCAGGCTATGGTATGGTAACACTAAGATGGAGATGAGGTGGCAGTAGAAAGGCAGGACAATAATACAAGTTGGTATGTGTATGTATATAGAGGAGAAAAGGTAACAAGAACTTTTAAAATGGGTGTGGGGCATCGTGATAAATGGGTGTTGTTGAGAACTAGAGTAGCGTCCCACTAAGATGGAAATGTTGTGATAGCAGCAAGGAAGTAAAGGCAAGATGGTGTTATATAAAGGCAACTACGATGAAAGAAGAGAAAGGGTGAAAATAACGTATCAAGGAATGGAAGGGATGCGTTAAGGATAGAATAAAGAAGATAGTCGGGTCTCAATAATAAGGCAGACGAGATAATCTGACACCAAAGAGTAAGTGGATGAAGTGTAAGACATTTTTACCTTCTGTACTGCAGAAGATGAAGACCAAAGGCTCATATGAAGGCTGCTAAATATTTTCACTTGTAAAATGAAAAACGAGTGACAAAGTCCAAAATCGTGTCCAATTTCGTTCGATATGCCGAGACACATTATGTATGAAGGAGAGCGAGAAATATGGATGATGGTATAGTGCTCTACTGTAGAGTAGTGCATAAGCGTTCTCAAAAGTAAAACTATAGGAAACTGTGGCTGCAATATACACGAGTGGTATCGAAACCAACTTCAATATCAATAGGGAGTCTTTTCTTATACTCTACTCGTACATACAAAAAACTCTAAACTAATAACTTATAATACTTATGCCCTGCAGTAGTTTATATAAAATACGAGGCTGACATTCCGACTGGACCGGGAAGCACAGTACAGGGAAGAGCAGCTTGTGTGCGTCCGTAATTGCTTCTGGGTATTATGGCTCAGACTAGTCATTATAACTTTACCACGAAACTGTAGTTACCCATTAATCGTTGGGGTTGTCACAGGAGAGGTTATGTAGTTGGTAATGGGTTGACGATGGAGGTACTCGTAAAGGGTAACACGTGGAATGGGTCGTAAATCCATGAAGAAAGGCAGAATGTAGGATGTGTGTGTGTGTGTGTGTGTGTGCGTGTGTGTGTGCGTGTATGTGTATGTGTGTGTGTGTGTGTGTGTGTGTGCGTGTGTGTGTGTGTGTGTGTTCGTGTGTGCGTGTTTGAAATATAAATGCATGAATACTGTATATCATATATAGCATTAAGCTGAAAAAGTTACTACTACATGCACTGAATGGGGTGAGATATGTATACGTCAATTAGTAGACGTTGGAGTAGTGTGGGATAGCTGCATCAAATCAAGGTCAGGAAAGATCTTTCTTGGCCTTCCATCAAATGAAATGACGCCTAAAAGAAATGTGAAGATGAGTTATAAATGTGATGTTAGTTACGGCAATGAATCTTTGTTTCCGTCTCCTCTCGTCCCCCTTTGCTAATCTCCCCCTCGTCCCGCTTCACTTCCCTCCGCCTTTTCCCCATTCGCTTCCTTCTTCCTCGTCCCCCTTCACTTCCCTCCGCCCTTTCCCTCCTTCGCTTCCCTCCCCCTCCTCCCCTTCACTTCCCTCCTCTCTTTACCTCTTCACTTCCCTCCTTTCTTTACCTCTTCACTTCCCTCCTCCCTTTGCCTCTTCGCTTCCCTCCTCCATTTCCCCCCTTCGCTTCCCCTGGTATCGACTGACGTGAAACTCATTAAGGCAGGCAGAAATGAAGAGTCTCTGTTGGCGTGAATATAAGAGCGACGGCAACTTCTGTGTCGTCACTTTGCTTCAACTCTGTTTAATTAATGAAAAACTGATATATATATATTGTTCATATTTTTGTTCTATCTGAATGATAAATAAATCTTCAATTCAATTACAAAATATAAATAGAATGTGCCCATCTTTAAAGCGGCTTGGATAATTCTCATTGTTCCTACAACCACAATAAATAATGCCACATTCACCAGTAATAATACAGGAAATTCACTGCTTTGCAAAAACAAAAGTACTCCATGGAAGGTTCAGCAACCAACCAACCTTGTGTCTGCCTTCCAGATGGTGTACACAGACTCACACAATCTTTAAGGGGGTAATACAGTTTTGGTACATTGGAGTGTCTTGATTCCTCCAAAATATGCCAGAAAATAGAACCAGAGGAACGAAAATAGTGGGGGCCTGTTGCTTGGAATAATTTGGAGGAATAATTTGCTCCGGATTTGCCAACACTGTATCCTCCCTTCAATCATGAAAACCAGGAATAGAATACCATAAAAAATAAACTTGACCTCCTACTTGACCACAATGTTTTATTCTCGTGCTATAAACTCTGACTAACGATTTGGTATTGTCTGCTAAGTGGTGGTTTGTAGTGTAGTAGTATATGTGTGTATGAGTGCGTGCGTGCCTTTCTTGCTTGTCTCTCTCAGATCCTGTTAGCGTCCCACCATTCCACGTCTTCCTTCATTGTCTTCACCTTCGTTATCACTCGCGTTTCTCCATTTTTGTCTCTCTCTTCCATCGTTATCAGGCTTTTCCTGTTTTCCGTTTTTAGCTTACGGTGCTCACCAGTCCTCCTTCCATCACGAACAGAGTTGTATTTCAGTCTTGCCAAGGGGTAGGTCAGTGGTGTGTGTGTGTGTTTGTGTGTGTGACCTGGTCTTGATCACGTCCTGGACATGTGCTCAGAGCTCGTAGTGACCGATCTTTGGGTAAAGCTGGAACCTTTTTCCACACACAGGGATAGCGAGGTTACAACTCCTTGACTTACGTCCCGTACCTATTCTCTGCTAGGTGAACAGGGGTTACACATTTAAGGAAACAATTCCAAATTGTCTTCACCCGACCAGGGATTCGAACCCAGGTCCTCTCAGAGTGTGTGTGTGTGTGTCCTATCATCTCTACTGATTTAGGATATCTTCAGCCTTTTCCGTCTCCCTCCATTTTACCTGTTGACATGCCTTCTTTAGTTCCTTCATTTTCGTCGTCAACCGGTTCTGCTTGTTTGCCTTCCCCTTGTCTGTCTGATTTTCCCTTTACTTGTCTACCGTGTTATAATCCCAAGTGTTTTTCTATGTGCCTGCTCGTCATATTTTCTGCCTGCCATTCTATTGACAGTACCAATCGAACTGTGAACCTATCTACTTATGTGTCTTTCTGCCTGTTTGCATCTTTCCCTACCTGTCTGTCTTCCTACCTACCCATGTGTCTTTCTCTCTGTCTTCCTATCTTTGTGTGTTTCTCCCTTGCTGCCTTCTTGCCTATGTGCCACACTCCCTGCAGCTTCACACACGCCCCGCACGTACCGCCAGCCTTCCTTCACTTTTTCGCTTGCGTGTTTTCTCGTGTGTCTTCGTTAGACTGCCGGGGCCCAACCTGACTCACCCAGGACTCGCCTACATTATTATTAGGAGCTCTTAATAATGTAATGTTATAGCTCTTAAGACTATAATATTCTATTGTTTCATTCGAGGTTATCAATTCCTCCAAATCATGCAAAGAAATCGACCAAATTCAGCTAAATATTAGTGGTCTGTTTTCTGGTATGGTTTATAGCAATCAATTTCTTCAAAATGTGTTAACACTATTATTATCTATCCATCTATTAACGCATCTACCTCTAAATTAATATTTGTGGTTACTTATTTATCTATTTATATTCTTAAAAGGTAAACTGTCTGGTAAGCGTACAAAGGCCAATGTGGCATCCAAAGTTAATTCTCACTCACATGGGGAGGGTGTCAGTCAGGTGCCACTCTCATAATACTATACATACCTGTCAGGAAGAGGGGAGACACAGTTACCGTAATTACTATTAATGGATTAATTTCAAATGGGGTAATTTAATGAGACGTGAGATGATAAAGGAGGGTAAAGTTAATATACTACAGTGTAAACAAAACTCATTCATGATCAGTGTAAAGTAAATAACATATTGGAGGGAAAACAGAGTATTACACTATGATAAACAAATTATTCTCCCCTCAACATCATCATCCCTCTCCTCTTATTCCTGTTCCACCATCGCCTCCATGTCTTTCTCTCTCTCTTGTTCTCCTCCTCTTCCTCCACCTCCTCCAACAATTCTCAGACAGTCAAATTCCTTAACACTGACAGAGCTTCGGAGTGGCTTCAACCACCACCACCCAGGCGTGTGTGTGTGTGTGTGTGTGTGTGTGTGTGTGTGTGTGTGTGTGTGTGTGTGTGTTCCAAGGCTGAGATCGCAAAATTCAATCCACTCTTCATCTCCCAAATGCTCACCCTTCTCATCTTAAATCAACCCTCCCTTCCTCTCTTTCTCTCTCCCCTCCAGCCAGTCAACTTTCCCACTCTCCCAACAAACTCTTTTCCCCTCTGCCCCCTGTCCAGTTAACTCTCCCCCTTTCCCACTATTGCCCTCCTCTCCTATGCTCCCCACTCTCCCAACTCTTCTCTTTTCTCCTTCAATTCAATCATCCTTCCCCTTACCCAACTCTTCATATCTCCTTCCTTCCCTCCCGTTTATACCTCATGCCTCTCGTTCCTTTACCACGACAAACTCTCCTCATCTTCCCTCCCCACACTCTCCCAACTCTTCCCTCAGGCGCCCCCCCCCCCCACTCCCCTCCCTCCCTCAGGTTATTACTGCAGCCGGAGGTGAGGCCAAGTTGCTTGTTGTCCGCCCCCCAGACACACACAATTATCGTCTGGTTTAATTGAAGTTTCCTCATGTAAATCAATTATCCTCAGGAGTGTCGAGAAAAGGTTCAGACGCTGTGGCCTGGTTAGTAGTAAGTAGGTGGTGGGGTGATGGTGTAAGGGATGGAGAGGGAGAAGGGGATGGTGGATAAGGGAGAGAGTGAAGAGAGAACGAAGGGGAATGCTAGGAGGGAAGGAGGAGAGGGGAATGCTAGGAGGGAAGGAGGAGAGGATATGTTGGGAAGGAGGAAGGATAGAGAATGTTGCATGAGAGGAAGGAAAGGAGAGTGCTAGGATAAAGAAAAAGGGGATGGAGAGGAAATCGTAGGAGAGAATGTTGGGAAGAAGGGGAAGAGATGGGGAGGGAGGAGAGATAAGGAAAAGGAAAGACGGGGAGAGGTGTAAAAGGGCAAGGGAGTATTGGGTTGGGTAGAACGGTAGATGGTTGAGCTGCGTGTTGATATACAGTATAATGCTTATTGTTGCGTTATGTGTACCGTATTACGTTATTAGTATCACAAGGAAATATTGTGATTCATCAATAGAAGACACCGCTGTGGAAAGTGAGAGTGACACTTAACCTACTGTACAGTATAAGGATAAAAGTAAATAAACTAATTTGATCTGAAGATTGTTGGAATACAATAGCATAAACAATACCACACCGCCTCTCAAACGGGTAAACGGATCTATATGAACTACCTGTAGAAACAAATATATAACCTACACAAAAAACTGGGGAAATATAGAAATAACAATGATATATTCTTTCCCCAACCCAACCCGCTACCTCCACCCCTAAACCCCCATCCAACTCCACGGGTGTTGTCTCCTGCAGGGGTTTGTTTCACACCGTATAAAACAAAAAACACTACAAAAACGTAAAATAAAAAATGGCCAGACCGATGCCACAGTCTGCGCCACAGAAAAATATTCCACCGTGATGGTTGCGTTATTTCTGGGTGGAGATTTGACCCCCTCCTCCCCCTCGTTCGGTCCTCCTACTCCTCCTCTGTCCCCTTACTCTTTTATGTTCCCACTTCATCGCTGTCTGTGTGTATGTCTCTCTCTACCACTGTCTGTCTGTCTGTCTCTCTGTCTCTCTGTCTGTCTGTCTGTCTGTCTGTCTGTCTCTCTCATCATTAAATTTCACAAACCCCTGCAGACATTCTCTATATTTTCATTTTCTGGTTGCTACTCAATAACATTTCTCTTACTTACTTACTCCATCCATTTATGTTCCTCTCTCTAGTACTTCACATGCTCTTTATCAATTTTCAGTCACATGAACTATTCAGATTTCTCCTTATCTCCTCATCCACCACATATCCTCATTTTTTTTACTATGTATTAATTTCTATCTGATCAAATTTCTCTCCCACTTTATTTTTTTTTTTATATTCATTCAATCAACATTCCCCCCTCTATATTCTTACCCCTCTTTTCTTCCTTGCACTTCATTCTGTCCATATATATCATCGCTACACCCAGAACTTTTCCATCACTCCCATTGCCTCATGTTACAAGTATAATCATCCACTTTCCTATCCCAGTATAATCCTCTCTTCCTCCTCTCCTTGTCCATCTCATACTCACTCTTGTATTGTAGTTTCATTTTCTTACCCTCCTTTCCTTTACAGTTCCCTCACTCACTATACCCTCACCTTTTCCCCTCTCTTTCTGACCCTCTATCACTCACTCAAAATGTTCCTCCCTGCGTACAACCTTCTCTCTACCTTCCCCCTTCCTCGCCTTCCTTTCCTCCTGTTTTTCATTTTTTCCGATGTCACTTCTCCCTGCATGTCCCCCCCTCCCTGTCCCTCACATTTTTCTTCTCACATCGTCTCTCCCTACCTCTCTCCTTCCCTCCCTCCTTCCCTCCCTCCGTTTTTGTCCATCACATTTTTCCTATTTCGTCTCTCCCTTTCTCTCTCTCCTGTGCAACCTCCTTCCTCCCTCCCTGTCTTTCTCATTTTTCTTTTCATATCGTACCTCTCTGCCTTTCCCTCACACCTTTCTCCTCCCCTCCCTCCCTCCCTGTCCATCTGTCTCTCATTTCCCACTACATCGTCTCTCCTTCCCTATCTTCCTCCCTCCCTCTCCTTCACTATCTTCCTCCCTCCCTCAATGCCTGATCCGTTTTATATTTTTGTCACATAACCTATCCTTCCTTCTCTTCTTCTCACCCTCCAATTCTTCCTCTCTCACTCCTTTACTTCCTCTTCACCTCCGATTCTTCCTATAGCCCTTTTCCATCTCTCCTTCCCTTTCTTCCTCTCTCACTTCTCCCTCTCGTTTCCATCATTTCCCCCCAAACAGTCTCTTCTTTTCCCTCCCTACATCAGACTCTTCCTCAGTCCCTTTCTCCTCACCCCTCCCTTCCCTCCAGTATTTCTGCCCCCACACATTCCCTCCTTCCCTCTCTCTCTCTCCCTCCCTCCAGCTTTTCCTAACTCCCTTTCCTCCCTCTTGTCCTCCCTTGCCCTCGCTGACGCCACCTGGACATGCAAAATTAATCACATCACGCGGCCTCTTGGCAAGATACTGTTCACCGCTGAGTTACCACTACTATTATATATATATTTTTTCAAATGTTCTGACTATCATTATACCTTTTTAAACATTTTGACTATCATAATATCTTTTTATTTCAAACACTGTGTACCAAAATATTTTTTCAAGCTTCAAAATAATAGTCAAGACTTGAGAGGAAAACAGTAAATGCAGATACATTGCAGATACAATAAATACAGATACCGGCAGAAAAATAGTTCAACCGAGTTAAAGAGAGAGATACAAGAAGTTATAACGAAGATTCTTCCCTTACAAGGACTTACAACCCTAACAGAGAAATTACTAATGTGTTACTGTGTACCAAAAACGTGTTGCCAATTAAAATGAGACAAAGGATAGCAATGCTGAAACCTCCACGCCTCCCTTTCCAATACACAGTGCAGACACGGCAATGTCAAGACCGTCTACTCTACTATACATACCCTGGTGGAAAGAAAAGCTAGGCCAGTAAAAGTAATTGGAAATAAAACAAATTGTGCACCGTACCACTCACATTTTTTCATCTAACTGCGACTTGAACTGATCACTTCTGAAACTTTAAGCCATCTGTTTTAGTAACCGACTTCAGGCACCGCACGCAAACAGAGTATGTGAAGAAATTACATAATGCATCAGTCTAGGTCTCCATTCGGCGTTCATCTTTGTGTTCATTTTTTTTTTTTTTTATTCTATATAGTTGATCCAATAAAACGAGGACTGATATTATTAACCTCAGCCAGACTCTGATCACTACATAACTCTCATCTGTTACTCGTCCTGAAATCAGTAAACTCAGGTACTTCCTCATTTTTCCTTAGTGTTATCAATTCATTCTGGATAACATATAACAGCTGAAATAATCAGAACATACCTATCGAGAAGGAACATAAATGATTCCCTCTTGCTTCTTCAGTAGAGAAAAGTTGTAAAAAATAGTGTTGTTTTACGAATTAAATCCAGTTGCTTATCAGAGGAAAACAAAAGCAGGTGATTAGCACTGACTCCTACTGTATGTGTTGGTGCTGATCATTGTGTAATAAACCGCAGTGTGGAGTAAGTTAGTCTGGTAGTGGTGTGTAGCTTGTAGGTCCTGTGTGCTTATAGCGTGTGTGGCAGTGCAAGGTGTGGCCTGAAAGGTGTAATCAGAATAGTGCATGTGTATGTGGTGGGTGTGGGGGTGGCGTGCTACGGCTTAGTGTGTGTGTGTGTGTGTGTGTGTGTGTGTGTGTGTGTGTGTGTGTGTGTGTGTGTGTTCTGTTTGGTGTGGTGTAGTGTACTATGTAATGATGCGATATGGTGAGCTGTGTAATATGATGTACTGTTTTTTTTTTCAATATTATTGTTGTGTTCTTTATTGCAGTGTACTGTGTTGTGGTGATGCAGTGATGTGTGTGTTTTGTTGCAATGGTGTGTGTGTGTGGTGTTGCAGTGGTGTGGTGAGGTGTGGTGTGGTGTGCTGTGATGAGGGGTGGTGGAGTGTAGTCTAGTGTTACGTAGTGTTGCACTCTAGCAATGTGAAGTGTGAAGTGTTGTAATGTTGTGTAGTGGTCTGTTTTGCAATGTGCAGTAGCATTACATAATTACACAAGGTGTTATTTCTAATGCAGTGCAATAAGGTACGAAGTGGAGCAGCGTAATACTGGGTAATCTTGCGTTCTAGAGAATTGTCTAGTGTTTTATAGTGTTATTGTACAGTGTAGTTCAAAATATTCTACACACTCACATTCCCATTCTATATTATCATTATTATCATACAGAAGTGTAATGACGATGTAATTAAAAAAATAATAACATGAATAAAATTAAGTGTTCTGCCTACTTCATGGTTTTATGTTAATTTGATTTAGCTATTTATAACATGAAATATGATATAGTTTGCATTCATTATAAAGAAAATTATAAAAGAGATGATTAAATCACAACACAGTCAGTAAATTATCACCAGATTTAATAAGTATAATAAGTTCACTGTCCAACTTCCTGATTTTCACTGCGAACACTCCCTCACATCCACTGCTTCAACAAAAACCGAAAAAAGAACAGAGATCAACCAATACTCGTCGTTAACTATCAACCATTTAAGGGGAGAGTATACTTTTGGTACATTAGAGTGTCTTAATTCCTCTAAAGTATGCCAGGAAACAGGACCAGATTAACAAAAATAATGATGGGCTGTTGCTGGGAATAGTTTGAAGGAATCATTATCTCCAAAAATGCCTAAATTATACCCTCTCCTTAAGGGATAGTAATCTGTTTAATCAAGCTACTGATTCCACCAAACTATTTCAAGAAACAGACACTCACAGTTTACGTAGATTATTCCTCTTGAACAATCTTTGCACTACTCGGAGGTGTGAAGAAATATAATCAATGCACTGCTTGCATGAATCTGTGGAGTTTTGTCTCGTCTTTTCCTCATTATTGTCAGAATTCCTCCACTTTATTCCTCTCTCTTATTACCACTTACGCCTCGCCTTCATTGCTCCCTCACATTCCTTTCTTACTCACATTCCTTCCTTCCTTAGTTTCATCCTCTTTTTACATTGCTATTCCACCCTCCTTCTATCTCCTCTCCCTACCTCCTACTCCCCTCCCTTCCCCTCTCTTACATTCTTGCCCCTCCTGCAGTCATTTTTCGCCCCCGTTCCCCTCTCATTACCCAATCCTTAAAAATGAAAGTGGACTCGCGTGAATCTCTACCATCCCTGCATCTCCCTCCCTACCTCTGTGTCTGCCTGCAGCAACCTTCACCACTCTCTCTCTCTCTCTCTCTCTCTCTCTCTCTCTCTCTCTCTCTCTCCATTTCGTTCACTCCTCCTTTTCATCTCTTTCCTCCTCCCTCTCTTTTAATCTCATGTAGATACTATTTTTCTATTTGTCTGCCTCCGATCCCTTCATACCCTCTTTCCCTCTTACAACCTTCGTCCTATTTTTCCTTCCTTCCTTCCTTCCTTTGTTATAAACGTCACACTCACAAGCACACTTTCCTCTCTTACACCAATCCCTCCTCTATACTTCCCTATTTCCTGTCCTTTTCTCCTTCCCTCTTCTTCCTATCCTCCCTTTACTTCCTTGCTTCCCACTTCTCAATCTCATGCATATTTTCTTTTCCTTTCCTGCCATCGATCCTTTCCTTCTCTCTTTTCCTTCCTTTCCCTCCCTCCCTCCCTCCTGCCACCCCGACCGACCGACCGACCAACCTGGCAGCAAAATTAAATTATCATACATACGAGACGATATGATGTCCTTACGTGTCTGGGTTTAGGCAAGGGGGAGGGAGATGGTGAATGGAAGAAAACGGCACAGAAACGAAAGAAGAGGAAAGAAACGAAAGAAAAAGAAAGAACGAGGTCGGTCTCTCTCTCTCTCTCTCTCTCTCTCTCTCTCTCTCTCTCTCTCTCTCTCTCTCTCTCTCTCTCTCTCTCTCTCTCTCTCTCTCACACACACACACACACACACATATCGTACATAAGGGTCAGGTTTGCATGTTGCGGGTAACGGGGTGTGAACATTAAGGGTAGGGCAAATGTGTGAGGCGGTATTTAAAGGCGAATTATCCCCCGGACATTCATAAGGCCGAGGCCGAAAATAATAACGATAATATTCAGGGCTGGCTTGTTTCCCCTCTGTCCATATAATTCAGACCCCCCACTACCTCCTTCCACCCCCTCTCCCTCCATCCACCCCCCACTCCCTCCTTCCCCCTGTCCCTAATTCCCCCTCTCCCTCCCTATACCTTCCTCTTTGATCCCTCATACTCTCCCTCCCTCCATTCTGCATGATGCCCATTCCTCTCTCTCTCTCTCTCTCTCTCTCTCTCTCTCTCTCTCTCTCTCTCTCTCCTTCATTCTTCTCTCCTCCTGCTCTTCTCTTCTTCTAAATCTGTGTTTCTCTTTTATTCCAACTCCATCTCCTTCTCCTTCTCCTTCTCCTCACACACCCTTTCCTTATTCAACCATCCTACATATTATCGTTTCGTTCTTCACATCTTTGCTTCGTCTCTTCCATCCCTCACTTTTTTACCCATTTCCGTCGTCTTCCCCACTCCTTGTTTCCTTTCCATGATCATAATTATACACCTGTTTTTGAGTTCTAGTTACCCTCGCCTAAATATCATTACTTTAAAAATTTTCCCCCAATTCCTTTTCTCCTATTACCAACCATTCAAAAAAAAAAAAAAAAAAAAAAAAAAGAAAAAAAAAAAAAACGCCTTTCCCCTACCATATCGTCTCTGTCTCTTCCACTGATTCCTTCCATTCTCTTGTTCCCCACCTCTTCTTTTTCTCCATCATTTCATGTTCCTTCGTCACTTTTCCCTTTCCTTTACACTCTGCTAAGCCTTCAATATTGGAACATACACTTCTATCAACTTAGTTTTCCCCTCAGCATTCACAACACTTTGGCAGATAATATATATGACCCACCCCAAATTAGTTTCACCACCTTCCTCGAATCATAACATCACTAAACCTCCTTTGACACGATCCACTACTTTACCTCCCCCGACCTTTCACGACCCTTATTTATCACACATTTTTCATATGACTTCTCTTGTCTTACATTATTCTCACGACCCTTTCTCTGCCTTGCCTTCCCCTACTTTCACGATCCCCTTCTTCACTTTCCCTCTTTTCAAGACTATACTACCTTCTCCCTCCCCCACTTTACCTGCCCGACACTCCACTCACTACTCCTGCCGTACCACCCATTCCCCCCAACAACTTCCCACCTTACGTCCCCCACTCTCTCCACGCCCCCAGCCGACATGCAAACCGTGAAATATTGCAACAACACCGGAACACCAGGGAAATGGATCAATACCTTCGACACTTTCCTTAGTCTGTTGATACTCCTCCTCACCCCAACCCCGTCTCACACACAGTCCCTCCCTCACTTCACTCCCTCAACCCTGGCTACCCCCATCCACCTTTCTCCTTCTCTTTGTCATTGGCCCTTCTTGTATCAATAAGAGTCACACACACAAAGGCTCATATATACATACGTACACGCACTCACATAATACACAAAAGGCTGACACTCACACACATACACACTTGCAATGGTAGACCTACAGTACATATACAAACATTATTATGTAATCACACACACACATTATCTCTCTCTCTCTCTCTCTCTCTCTCTCTCTCTCTCTCTCTCTCTCTCTCTCTCTCTCTCTCTCTCTCTCTCTCTCTCTCTCTCTCTCTCTCTCTCTCTCTCTCTCTTGTGTGTATCTTATGGCCTTTGTTGCCTGACAGTAGGACAGACTGTGAATTGTTTCGGTCCACGTAACTTGCCATTTATGTTATATTATTCCAATTTTCATTTCATTCTAAGATTTACGATGCGCGCATATGTATATTTAAAGGGGACTCAACCTTTCCCCTGTAGCATCCAAGCCAGACAAAGAGAAGCTTGGACTGTGATATTTGTGTGGTTGTTTATATACGTCATGCGGAAATGTTAATTGATACAAATTAATTTAATACTATCCAGGAAATTTATGTTCAAATCCTATTATATTATTATTATTATTATTATTATCCATAGGTGTAAGTTTACATTTTCAATTACATACCGTGTAAATACAAAACATGGGTAAAGGAACTTTAGATTGCATAAGAAAAAAAGAGTTTAGAATTAATAAACTGAAACATAAAATCCTCGCACCTCAACTTAGCCTGGAAGTAACCATCTTGACTTGAGCTAAGGAGAAGCAACTTGGTCTACAAAAGTCTACTGCACACTTAGCGGCAACTTGAAGTGGAGCCACGATAGCATGGTCGAGCTCTGTGTCTGCCTCCAACACACTCACACACACACATGCAGGCAGGCAGGCAGGCAGGCGCACAAGCAGACACACATACACACACTTAAAGTCCAGTTTACATCCTTATATTATCGACACACACTAACAGACTACAGTGCACAAAATATATTATGCAAAGGCCTTTTAGACTAGATCACCGAATCAACCGAGTGAGTACAATGGATTTAGCGTCAGTACATATCCACAAAACACTCCCCTTTCCCTGACCCACATGTGTGAGAACCATTGCACCTGGAGCGTGTCATTGATCCACACCCATATTAGCTAAAAGTGAGTGTGGTTGGAATAATGTACAGTCAATAGCAAACGTCCTGCGTCAGGTGAATGAAAACTGGGCCATTTGAATACATACTAAAAGTCCTAATTACAGACACTAAACATAGATACTTTTGCATATTTTTAGATTGTTTCATTATTCGAGGGGGTTACAGAAATGATGTTCGTGACAATGGAAAAATCTTGTTTCAGGACGTGAGTATAAGACTGAGGAACTTCCCATAGGGTGCATGACAACGAGTTTGAGCCAATCACGGATAACCTCTACGATACCAGCTGTGGAAACATAATGTAAAATAAACCCTGTAATGTGAAGCCACAATCAAATATATACCGACACTTTCCGTCCATCGTATAAATAAATCCGTATCATATCAAAATATAATCATCCCACACCTTTGGTCAACTCAACCCCCTCAATTATTATTATGAGGTGCTGCAAATATATATATATGTGTTGCTCTTTCTTACTAAGATATTTACTACGATATAAGGAAAATGTCGGTGGATATTTGATTGTGGCTGTACAGTAAGGGTAAACTGTCAGTGGTGGTGGTGGGTGAGGGGACAGACAAGGCTCACCCACACCCGAATCATCTATTTTCGGCACCTCTCCCCTTCCTCTCTTCTCCCCTCCCCTTCAACCCCTCCCACTCAATCGATATTTCAACCCACCCACACTCTGGTCTCGTCTGGTGGAACTAACAAACCCTTTCCCTGTAACACCCACCTGGACCCCCTCCCCCAAACACACACACACACACACACACACACACACACACACACACACACACACACACACACACACACACACACACACACACACACACACACACACACAATCTTTCCGGCTTTACTCGGATAATATGATATAGATATACTGGAGATCCCCGATTCCTTCAAACTTTTCGACAAGACAGACACCCTATACTGATATACTAAGACAGTCTGTTTCATGCCTTATATTGGAGTCTGTAGTAACCTGTAATTCTCTCTGACCAGGTTTCTAGGGCTGGTTGGTGGTGATGGTGTTGACGTGTGCTATGGCCCTCTTCGTGTACCAGCCCTGTGTAATTTCCAGGACCTTTCTGTATTGAGCGTGTCTGTAATTTGTGTTTTTATGTAAATATCTCGCACGTGTTATTTGTGTGTAATTTGGAGATTATTTACACCTGACACAAACGTGACCCTTGTCTATTTTCAACAAACAGAATGGATTAGGCCAGGGGATTAGGAACCTATAAGAGGTGTGGCATTCCAATATGTTCTACGTTTGTCCTCAGAATGATATACCAAGTTACGAGATGAAGGGCCACTGATTCATTCAAACTACATCATGAAACAGAACAGTACCAAAGTAGCCTATACGAATGGAGGATTTGTGTTTTGAGTTGTAGTCTGCAGGAATATGTGTCTCTCTAATCCGCTGACAACACATGACACCTATACGTTATTTTCTCTTTTTTCATTTCAGTTCGAGTCTGAAATAAATTCCTTCACTTTAGGCATGAACAACACCCATATACGTCCAGAGTTAGAAATACAAGACATATACCAGGATTTATATGCGTTACCTGTCTACTTTGTTCCCTAGAGTCGCCATTCGCTCCTTCCTCCCTCCCTATGAATAGAGATAGGGACGGAGGGAGAATAGAGGGAGTGGAAGGAGGGAGAGAGAATAGAGGGAGTGGAAGGAGGGAGAGAGAATAGAGGTAGGGAGTGAGAGTGGAGGGAGTCGTATATATTTCCCATTGATTATATAATTAGGGGTAATATTTAGAGCACCCTGGTCTTTCCCCTTTATTCCCCTCTTCCGTCTCCCATTCCCCTGCACCTTTCCTTCCTCTCTAGCCCCTCTCATTAATGACAGGGGAGTCCTGGTAGGAATAGCACACACCACACATACACACATGCGAATACACACACATCCAGACACACACACAATACTCACCAAGACAACACTCACACACACACACACACACACACACACATACACACACACACACACACACACACATAGTAACAACTCATTTGGAGGGTAAGAAGAGACATACAGTGTAACATCATACAGGAAGGCTATGAATACCACAGTATGTGACTGGCTTCGAGAGACCGTGAAGAAAAACTAATATACATGAGAATAATAACATATATGAATCAATATTAATATAAATATACAAAGTAAAAATTAATATACAGTAAGAAAAACAACACAATAATCATCCCTTCATTATCTCTTGCTGTCTCATCTCTCTAATTATCTTCTTCTAACGCTTTATGACTTCGGTGTTGCGACGTCTATCATCAATCCATCAACCATCCCCTATCTCACAACACTATTGTTAGCGTACATCATAAACACAATTAATTCATGTCCTACATCAACATTAACCACCCTACCTTTACATTCTAATTTAGTGGAAGACCAGTTCTACATCAGATATCATAGCCTTGTTGTTCTCTTTCTCATTCATGCACCACTCAGATGATCAAATCTTCACTTTTCTCTATTCATTCATCCATTATAATATGTTGGTGTTTACTGCAGTATTTGATCAGTCCCGCCATTAAAAAATTCCACACATCACAGAGTTAGGGAAAAAAAAAAAAAAAAAGGAAGAAAAGGAAAAAAAAAAAAACGTGAGGAAAAATAGAACACTTTTGGTACAGTAAGAGAATCAATTGGAGTGACACCCACAACAATACCATTATCCCACTGGGCTCTATGCTAACCTTTTTTCTATTATTTAAACTCTTTACATTTTTAGAAGATGAGATTGAGTGTTTAAAGGACATGCGACCTTACATACTCACAGGAAGGCTTAGAAAGAAAGTAACAAACAGAACAACACGAGAAAGTGAAAGATACAAAAATATGGTGACCAGAATGTGTCGTTCACTGTGCCATATTATTTTAAGGAAGAGAAAGGTAACTGATATTTTAGTTTTTTGCAAGTGTAGTATTTCTCTCTTCCTCTACCTACCAGCTTCCTTCCCTCCCTAGCCTGGTCGCTCACTCACTCACTCACTCTCTCGCTCATTACTCTCCGTCCCCTTTCATTACTTTCCTCTGCTGTATCCTGCGTCCAATTATATTTCGCCCTTGCATGTTGTGTTTTCCCTTCACTTAAATGCCTTCTCCTCCGTTCGAGTACATATCTATATACAGGATGTCCCACGAGAATATATTTTTGTGCAGTTACAGTTACAGAAACAAGGGAAAGTATACCACAGATTCTTGTGTCTCGTTGCATAATTACTCTTCAATATTTGTATTTCCCTAACAATGACAGAAAATGGCTTACACAGAATGATGTGGAGTGTCAACAATAATAGTGCTGTGAATATACCGTAAATGTCTGCGTGTGTTTATTACAAATAAAATATTTCATTTAAAACATATTTCTTAACCTCTGCCATCTTGTATCAGACGGGAAGTATTTTCAAATATGAATAAATTTTCTTTGTTCTGAAAATTTGCATTAAAGGGAACATCTCGTATCGGTGAACTGGAAGGCTACTGATTCTTTCAAACCAGGCCAAACACAGAGAATATTATTGTTACCACTTAGGAATAGGTTTATCTCATAAGAGTATCCCTTTAACACTAAGTAACATGACTAACTAAAGAGCCTGGACAAGTGTACATATACTGTAGAAAAAAGTGCACAGTGAATTATATAGTAGTTTATTCAATATAAATGTGATATTGAGACATCCTTATATGATCCAAATGTCTCAACCAACAGACGTCAATTAGGGGCGACGAATTAATACCAGTCTATATAAAGATCCATTAAGACTGAAACTGAGAGATCAAGGGCCTGAGGAGGAGGAGGAGGAGGAGGAGGAGGAGGAGGAGGAGGAGGAGGAGGAGGAGGAGGAGGAGGAGGAGGAGGAGGAGGAGGAGGAGGAGGCTGTGGCGATGGAAGAGGAAGATGTGAGAAATATTCGAGGATACAGTTAGATATATAGTTGACAGGATAATTAATAAGTGTCAATAACTTAAGTAAATACGAAAGAAACAATCAATAGGTAGAGAATAGCATATCTAGGAATGAAGAAGGTTAGCATAAATATGTAGGTTAGGGACAAACGTATTAAAAAAGGTACTGGGGGAAAGTAAAGGAGAACAATTATTTATGGAAAGAAAGGATATAACGAGGGATACAAAGAGGAAGAAGGAAAAGGAGAGATACAAAAAGAAGTGTGTAGAGAGAGAGAGAGAGAGAGAGAGAGAGAGAGAGAGGAGAGAGAGAGAGAGAGAGAGGAGGGCACACATACCTCCTCCTTAAAGTTGCTTCCTCTACAAACTTGAGAACAATTTTGAGTTTAATGGGATTCTTGACTTGAGGCTCTGAGAGGGTGCATATGCAGGGGGGATGGGAGGGAAGGGAAGGAAGGACAACATTAGGAGGAGGAGGAGGAGGAGGAGGAGGAGGAGGAAGTCGGAAGAATACGAGGAGCACCACTAACGAACAGGAACGCAAAGAGAGATAAGGAAGGAATGATATACGTACAATACTATGTAGCACAGGGAACAGTCTGGCTTATAATTATACTGGTGAGAGAGTAAACATACGACACTATATAATAAAAACAAATAATAATAATAATAATAATAATAATAATGATAATAATAATAATAATAATAATAATAATAATAATAATAATAATAATAATGAGGGTGGATGAAGATTAAAAGATAAATTAGAAGATAAGAGCAGGAAAGAGGTTGGGTGGAGATAAAGATAATTTGAAAGATAAAACCACGAGAGAGAACTGATATAAAATGGTATAAAATGAGAACTAATAGGAATAAAGGTGGATGAACATTTGATAAAACGGAAAAATATGAGCACGAAATCTATATAAAAATAACTAAAAATAATGAATATGGAAGAAGTAAGAATAAAATGGTAGATAAATTTAAAAAAAAAGATAAAAAGACTGAAAACTGGGAATAATGAGGTTGGATGGAGATAAAGTTCATTTGAAAGATAAAAGCACGAAAGAGAACTAAAGAGATATCCATAGCAATTTAAAGGGTGAAATGAATAAGGGTAAAAAGGGCAAGGGTGCGAAAGGCAAGTTTGAAATGAGCATCGGAGAAATAAGTGTGCAATGAGTAAGTGTGAAATAGGCAAGGATGAAAATTGGCAAGAATGAAAATTGGCAAGGGTGAAATGGGAAGGGTGAAATGGGCAAAGGTGAAGTTAGTAAGGGTGAAGTAGGAAAGGGTGAAATGGGCAAGGGTGAAATGGGCAAGAGTGAAATGGGCAAAGGTGAAGTTAGTAAGGGTGAAGTAGGAAAAGGTGAAATGGGCAAGGGTGAAATGGGCAAGGGTGAAATTGGGGGCAATGGAGAAATGAGTGTCTGGTTGGAGGGGGCAAGTGCTGGAGACATGGGGAGGACACTTGACAGGATAATGGTCCATTTCGGGGCCGAGAGAGGGCACTGCAAGTCACATTATCGGTGGTGATGGTGGTCTTACTAGTGGTGCTACCCAGAGGAGTCTTGCCTGTTGAAGGTCGTGTGGAGAGGGTTGGAGGGTGGGTGGTGGTGATGAGGGTTGGAGGGTGGGTGGTGATGAGGGTGGTGTGGGAAGTGTGTGGTTGGTTGGTTGGTTGGTTGGTTGGTTGGTGATGGTGAAGGTGGTGGTGTGGAGTGGGTGTTTGTGGTGACGGGTATATGTGTGTGTGGTGACGGGTATATGTGTGTGTGGTGTATATGTGTGTGTGTGTGTGCTGCTCACCATCCATCATATACTATAGGTTTATGTATACCTCACACACACCTGGGATCAATGTACAATCAATCCTGAGAGCAGCATATTGAGACGATATCCTGTCAGGTTTAGAAACACTATTACAATAATTACCACCGCCATCACCAAGACAACTAAGCCTGTTAGCACTGCCACCACCACCACCAATGTAAACACTACCAATTCCATCAATGCACTATACTTATTTATACCATTATCAATAACAGAATCCACAATCACAATTTCAGATCATCACTACTACTACTACTACTACAACTACTACGATAGAAAAATCAATACAAAACCACCTACGACCTTCCCTTCCCCACCCATGCACCATCTTCCAGCCAGCCAGCCATCAGTGAGAGAGAAATACAAGGGATGCCACGATACTAAGCCGCCAGCCAGTCAATTGGGTTCCCTCACTCCTCCAAACAGCCCCGAGCTACTCAACCAGCCAGCCCAATTAGCCCCAGTACTCTCGCTAATGACCGGATATTTAACTCCAGAGGCCTCGTGTCGCCTGCTTCGTGTCGCTCTCTTTATCGGTCGTTGAGCGGGAACACGACAAGGGTCTTGCTTATGCAGGCGCCGAGGGAAGGGAAGGGAAGGGAAGGGAAGGGAAGGGAAGAAAAGGGAAGGAAAGAGAAGGGAAGGAATAGAAAGGGAAGTGAAGGGAAAGGAAAGGGGGCACATCTTAGCATTGTAGAAGCTGAATGGCTCCATTTTTCTACTTCTAAAGCAAAACGAGATTTCTGGCTTTAGGGAGGTAAGATGATGTCAGCAGTACCTGTACCTTGACATCTCACCCATTTTATGACATTACTCCCCATAACAGGGTACGGATACGTAAACACAATGGTTATCTGTATACATCATTATCAACTTAGAGAAGCCGATTATGTACCACAGTTATTTTGAAGCTCATCTAAATAGACTTTGAAGAGGTATTTGTTCCATTGGTGACAAAAATATAGATAATGATGATGATGAGTATACCGTAGTTAGGCTATTAATGGAGCAGAGGATTTCACACGTGTCACCAACTAATAAATGAAGAAAAACCACAATGGCAGAGTTAAAGGTTTAATCCAACCAGTTTGTCTGCCGGAAATGTTTTTCCATTATATTTTTTGGGTTTAAGGCTACTGTTATTCAAGTTCAGTGTCTGTTTATCTGTCTGTCTGTCTGTCTCTGACACCTCCAACACCCTTCCCACAAACACACATAACCAAACCACACACACACACACACACACACACACACACACACACACACACACACACACACGTGGACACTTTGTAAACTGAGACGCAGGTACCTCGACCACCACCGACAGACGGCACAACCCGGGGATCCATCACTAAACACAGGCGCCAGGAATTCCGTCACACGTCCCCATAACCGCATCCGTCTTGACTCCTCTTCCCCTCCATCACCATCTTCCTCCTCCTGCTCCTCCTCCTCGTCCTCCACCTATTCCTTACCACTACTTCCTTTGCCTTACAACAGAGTTCTTCGCCACTTCCGATCCTCGTCCCTTCTTCCACCTTATAGAGATTCCCCCTTATTCCTCCCTCACTATTTCTTGTTTACCCTTTCAGAGTTCTCCCTATTTTTCCTCCCTTGCTATTTCTTCTCTCCCTTTACATATTTCGTCCACCTTTTCGTCCATCACTATTTCTTCTTCCGCCAACCTTTCCTTTTTCATGCTTCCCTTCCCTTTCCTTTCCTTCCCTTCCTACACAGCTGATCTGATCGTTGGTGTCGCTCGTGGAGGGAAAATAACAAGGGGAAATAAAGTTACACATGGACATTGAGGGAGAAGTTAAGGAGTTGTGTCGGGCGCCATTCACTCACTGCTTGTGTCGTGTATCGTGGTGGTGGAGGGAGGGGGACAAGTTTCTCTGCATGACTTCCTTGTTGCTGCTTCTTCTTTCTCCTCTTCCTCCTCCTCCTCCTTGTCCTTCACCCCAACCACCTCAGTATCCTTCTCTTCCTCCTTCTTATTTACTATAATTTCCCTCATCCCAGTAGAATATGTAGCCTTGCTTAATCAAACATCCCTGTAACGACCAACACGTCTATTGCTATTTGAATGTCCTTTATATTCCTTTGTTATTCCCCCTTCTCCTCCTCTTCATCGCATGCTCGCTCACGGACAATAAAATGTCTATCTTATTTGTCAATCTTTTATAAAGGAGACACAAGCTAAAAGTTGACGTCATGCATATTTTTCGCTGGACTACACTTGACGATTTGCCTTATCTTGAAAACACTTTTCATCTCTAAAGATTTATAACTCATAAAATTAAATTGATAACATTAATTAAATCAAATAAATTATTAAACCTCACACGTCACTCCGTGCTATCTATACGTCACTACGACTTTGAATTGTTCACAACTTATATATCTTACCAATATACATTCTTACACATGTAACCAGTATGAAGTTGTGTCAAACCAAAAGGCAGCAGAAGACATGAATATCGTATCAGGGACAGAACGAAATCTTCTTATTAAAATGTTTACCCTTTGAGAGGCAGGTGTCGTTTTGTGGTATTATATTCTGACAAACTCCACACTATTTCCTCACGTCTGTTTATTTTCCTTTTGGACCATTTCTTTCTTTTCATCGCCGTTCCTGCTTGGGTGAGTTACTCTTTACTGTACTTCCTTCCGTTCTCCAACCTCTGAATCTTCCCTGTTGTTTTTCTTGTTTCCAATGCTGTTACATCCTCTTTCTTTTTAGTCTTGTCTAGATCTTGGTAGCCATACTTTATTGTTTGTTATCTTTTCTCTCCGTCGTTATCTCCTTCAGGTCTGTTTCTATTCTCCTCATCCTTTATCTTACAGGCCTTTATTCTTTCATATCATTCCATTTCCCCTCATCTCCCTTTGTTGTTCTTTGATGTCATTTCTCCTCCTCCCCGATACACTCTTTATTCTTAATCTTATAAATTACAATATTCCATCTCTCTCTCCCTTATCTTCCATCCTCTTCCGTTCCCTCATTCCCTTTTCTTACATTTCCTTCCTTTATCCTTATTCCCTCCCTTCCCTTTGTTTCCTCTACCCTCTTCTTCCCTCTTGCACCCCTCCCTCCCTCACACAGCATGGAGGCTCCACATACCACTGCATGGAAAATACTGCATCATTTCCACCTCCTCCACAAACTTTCTCCACCCTTACCCTCGACATGTTGCCTGCCCCCATTCCCTCAACCCCTATGTATATTTCATTACACATTTCATTGTACTCGTGAACGTACGGTGTTTTGGGGAGAAAACCACGACACGAACATTCATAAAGTCCCAACCGTGATTTTCCTCATTACTCTACTCTGTTGTGGGAAGTGTGACACGAGCACATATTTATCAGCCTGGTTATATTCCCTTCCACGAAAAACTGAAACAACGAGAAGAGGTGATGAGAATTCTCGATACTATTCGTGAAACCTTCCAAATGTGTTGTGATGTTGTTGCGTTGTCAACTGGACTCTGTACGTATCACAGTAGTGTTTGTGTGTTCATGCCTGGAATATACATCTGCTTGAATAAATGAAAAGAATAGCAACACAAAGCTACGTCTTGTTATATCCTATACAGACTCTCAAACTGCCCATTCCTCTCTATACACTTACATTTGCCTACTATCCTTCTTTCCCCTTCTCTTCCCTCAAACATTCCTTCCCTTCCGCCAACAAAATAATAATAATAAATAAATAAAAAAATCTCCACCACTCTAACCCCCGGCGGGAAGCTCGTGGTTTCCATGACAACCTTGGCGTCACTGGGAGAGCCGCCGGATGCCGCTAGACAATGCAATTATTCTATTTTCCCTTACGGAGTCACCCCTTTATTTTGGTGCGTTTATTACATTACACAAACACTCTATTTACTACAGTATATTATAAAGGACTTATTATGTATCAACACAGGCTGATGTAATGATATGAATGTGTATGTAGTGGTAAAATATAATTATAAGGAGTAGGTTTGTGGGAAAAAAGAGGGGGGCGGGGGGGAGGAAAGAGGAGCAATGTGGAGGAGGGAAGGAGGAGGAGGAGGAGGAGGAGGAGGAGGAGGAGGAGGAGGAGGAGGAGGAGGAGGAGGAGGGGGAGGGGGAGGGGGAAGGCAAAGGGCCACTAGTAAGCGAGGCTCCACAGGTTCGGGTGAGTGGGGTGGGTGAGTGGCCCAGCGTGTGAGGGTGAGTGACAGTCCTGATAATTCCACGTGACGTAACGAGGGGAAGAACACCACACAACACCACCATCTCTCTCTCTCTCTCTCTCTCTTTCTTTCTCTCTCTCTCTCTCTCTCTCTCTCTCTCTCTCTCTACTGCCACAGAGAGAGAAAGAGAGAGAGAGGTAGAAGAGGAGAACAATATCTCTCTCTCTCTCTCTCTCTCTCTCTCTCTCTCTCTCTCTCTCTCTCTCTCTCTCTCTCTCTCTCTCTCTCTCTCTCTCTTATTAAGGTCCCGTCTCTCTTCTAATTCTCTTTCGTGATCTCATTCTTTGACTTTCCTTCTTACCTTCTCTCTCGAATTAAAAAATATTAAGAGATACTATTGCAAAACGTTCTCGGAAACTGCTGGCAACAATTTTATAATATTTTCAGAGCAGATACGATGTGTTATACTTATTATCCACAATTCACTTTCCTGTCTATCTTCACTTACGATTCCCACTTCAACTTCCTGTCTATCTACATTTATGATTCCCACTTCACTTCATCATCCTCTAATCATCTACACTTACGATTACCACTTCACCTCTATCTACACTTACGATTACCACTTCACCTCTATCTACACTTATGATTCCCACTTCACTTCTTCATCCTCTAACAATTTTCACTTACGATTACCACTTCACCTTCCTCTCTATCTACACTAATGATTCCCACTTCTTCCCCTCTCTCCCTCCCCACCTCCTCGGGCCCTTGAAATCAGGTCAGGGTCGAGGCAATTGGAATCAATGGGGTCTGACGGCAATTTGGAGTCGGCTCAGTATTTGTCAGCGAGAATCGTGCACGTTGGGTAATGAGGTCAGCAGCAGCAGCAGCAGCATCACCCGTCATGAGGGAGAAGAGGTCAACTACTTTGGTTAGGTCAGGGTCACGAGACTCTTGTCGGACGGAAGGAAATTATTATGGTTCAGGTGTGTGTGTGTGTGTGTGTGTGTGTGTGTGTGTGTGTGTGTGTGTGTGTGTGTGTGTGTGTGTGTGTGTGTGTGTGTGTGTGTGTGTGTGTATGTGTGTGTGTGTGAGAGAGAGAGAGCGAGAGAGAGAGAGAAAGAAAGAGAGAGAACATGAGTTTGTAATAGGTAAGCATGTGTGTCTGCATGTGTATGTGAATAGGGAGGGGAGGTCAGACGGAATCAGAATCCAGGGCAGGGATGGGGTGACGTGATATTGAAGGCAACCTATGTGGGGAATAACAGACATGAAACAACGAGACGAAGGTGGAAAAATATACAATGATTAATATAAAGTTTGAAATCCTCTTTTCGTGTGGTGACTCCCATTGTCATAGATAGGAATAATCAGTAACCTAGTATTATAGCTTTTTTCATTCGTGATCATATTATCATTATAATTTCTTTTAACGGTTCCTCCCCTTCCCCATGACTTTTTCTCCCATCAGACGAGTTTTCATCCCTGGTTACCTTTTTTCTATCTTCCCTTTCTTTGCCATGCTTTCACCCTCTTTCCATCCTTTAACTCCCTCTTTTACTTACTCGTTGTCCTCCTCTGTACCAAGAATTTCCATTTCGCAAAAAGCTCCGTGTTTTCATGTTCCCCTCTCTTGGTATTCAGACCCCTTCCTCTCCAGTTCGTGTGTCGTGTGTATGTGAGAGAGAGTAGAGAGAAATTTCTGGATACAAACAGGTAAAATGTATACATATTTATAGTTATGTACTAAATTTGAGTAATAATAATAATATTACTACTACTACAACTAGGACTAATAAAAATAATAATAATAATAATAATAATAATAATAATAATAATAATAATAATAATAATAATAAATAGTAGTAGTAGTAGTAGTTGTAGTAGTATTTTAATAATAATTAGTTTAAAAACTGGCAAGACGGCAGGTAGAAACACTGACCGACAGACTAATGAGGGGAGAAGGGTCAAGGAAGGATGGTGGCAGAAGAAGGCAGGACAAGCCTAAGTAAGGACAGAGAGATACACAGATTCAATAAAAGATAGAGATAAAAAAGAGATAGAGGCAACATATGAGGAATACAGGGTAATATATATATAAACCAGAGAGGCAATGGACAAACAAGGATGAGAGAGAAGAAAACATGTTCCCAGGCCCTCTCAGCTAATGAAGGAAGGTCTCTGATGTAGGAGTAAGGGCCAACAGAGTGAGGGATACACCATATACAGTGTGTGTGTGTGTGTGTGTGTGTGTGTGTGTGTGTGTGTGTGTGTGTGTGTGTGTGTGTGTGTGTGTGTGTGTGTGTGTGTGTGTGTGTGTGTGTGTGTGTGTGTGTGTGTGTGTGTGTGTGTGTGTGTGTGTGTGTGTGTGTGTGTGTGTGTGTGTGTGTGTGTGTGTGTGTGTGTGTGTGTGTGTGTGTGTGTGTTAGGTAGGGGGTTATAGGGAATAGAGATGGAGCAGGAATGGATGGTTGGAGGTACAGTAGCCAGATGTAAGGTCGTGTAGGTGGGAATGTGAATATGAAAAGAAATAACATACGGTAGGTCAAGAAGCTTTTATAAGAAGTGCAGAAAAAATGTGATATTGTGTTGATTTCTATTTTAATGATTCATCGTCATATCTAATTCAGGTAGTACAGTATTCTAGTATAGTTGGTAAGAATCAGTAGCGGTCCAATTCTCCCTAAACCCCATTCACCATATAAAGATGTCTGAAGGAGGCTCAGAAAATTATGTGTACCTCGCATCACCACCTTTCCCTGTTGCCCCGGCGTGACTGGTTTGGCCTCCATTACACCATTACACACATCCTCATGGTACCGGTTTATTGCCTGTTTTCCCCTCAATTTGCTGAGCTTTTTTCCTACTTTTTATTATCTCTCTCTCTCTCTCTCTCTCTCTCTCTCTCTCTCTCTCTCTCTCTCTCATTTCATTCTACGTTATATTCTCTTCAATGCGCTTTGTCATTGATTCCATTTTCATACACCACACCTATTGCCTTCATTTTCTTTCTTTTCCCTATTTTTTCCCCATTTAGCCTTTTCTCACCTCCACCCCCCTGTCTATGTAACTGATGAGGTCACTCCTCTTCATCTAAACAGCTCAACAACTCCATTCATTTCCATTCATTAGTATTCAGTGTTTGCCTGTCATCCTCTTCCCGTCCCATCCCCATACTTTCTTTCATTCACAGTTTCTTCTCCTATGGACCATACATGTACCACCACCAACAACAACACCACCACCACCAACACTATACCATTACCACCAACATCGCTACCATCACCCAAACTACAATCACAACCACCACCACCACCACCACCACGAGGACGTCTGCCGCTACGAGTAATTGAGACTTCCTTCCCTTCAACAACAGCAGCACAGCAGTAGTGAATTAAAGTCGGGTTTATAGGCACTTGAGAAGTCATTACCCCACTGCAAAAATTGGGAGTCTGGTTGAGCCAATTTGGTGATAAAGTCAGACGTAAAGTGACCCATTTTACGAGACAACCCTTTCCCCCTTGGATCCTTATTTTCCCTTTCCTCCTCCTCCTCCTCCTCCTCCTCCTCCTCCTCCTCCTCCTTTTCTAACTCATCATTGCCACTTCCCTTCTCTCCATCCATATTTTTCTGTCCTCGTTTCAATCAATCATTGTTGTTTTTATTTCATATGAAGAACACATTTTTAAATGACGGTTTATATGAGAGAGAGAGAGAGACTGGCCTATGTGAAGTGGGGATCAACTATACTCCATTGTTTTTAACCTGGTGATAATGTACCGGCATATAGTGCATGATAAAGCGTGAGGAGAATGAATTAACAGTACGGAAAGAAACGAGTGCATAGTATCTGGCTACTATTGCTGACAACGGAGGCCAGGACGGAAGCTCTGAAATGAGGGAAGGTGATGCCACGAGAGGCTCATGAAACAAGACAGTAAAACAGAGAACAAGTGTGTGTGTTTGGGATTTTAGTGTCGTGTTCACTGGTATCCGGCACGCTCACACTCTCTCCTCTCATTTTATCTCCTTTGTCTTGCTTTTTACCTATGCTCTCTCTCTCTCTCTCTCTCTCTCTCTCTCTCTCTCTCTCTCTCTCTCTCTCTCTCTCTCTCTCTCTTCCTTCCACCTTCTCATCTATCAATTGTTATATATATATATATATATATATATATATATATATATATATATATATATATATATATATATATATATATATATATATATATATATATATATTTCTCCAATTATATATCCTTATATCCATCCTTCAATCCTTCAATATTTTTCTCCTTGCTTTTCATCTTCCTTCCTTTCTCCTTCCCGCCTTTCCTTTGCTTCAACCATACTCTTCCTCTCCCTCCTCCTCCTCCTCCTCCTCCTCCTTCCTGCACCCAACCTCCCAAGACCTTGTTCAGCGTTTAATTAAACTTCGGCAAAATTCTCATCCCTCTAATCACGGGCGGGTAATTGGTAAATTTTCTGTCTTATCGCTGGAGCCGGCCTGTGTTGATGTTTCTGGCCGGGCTCAAGTTATCAGGGAAGGTAGCCAACCACCCATACCACCAGGCGGTACCCCACACTGGTCGCACTCTGGGAAGGGGCAGGGGCAGGGGCAGGGAAGGGGCAGGGGCAGGGGCAGGGAGGGGTTCAGGGGGCGAGGAGAGGAAGGAAGGAAGAGAGACAGGGGGTGAGGAGAGTTAGAGGGGGAGATGTGACACAGGAGAAGGAAGGGAATGTTACCGGGGGAAGGCAGAGAGAGGGATGGGGGGCGTGACATGGAAGGGGGGCGTGACAGGGAGGAGTTAGTGACTTGGTTCGGGGCGTGACAGGAGGCAAAAGAAGGGTGGGATTATAAAAGTGTTCCCAGGCAGCAGAGTGTGACGAGATAAGGGACCTACAATTCTCGAGGATAATGCAAGAGATTTGCAGTTTCGAATACACACACACAAATATAAACAGTACCCTACCAGTCAAATGATACCGTTTAAAAAATCATTAGGTTCCCCCTCCCGTGGACACTTCAGAGAGGAGAGCGAGGGTGGGATAAAGATGGGGCAGTCATGTCTGAAGAATGGACAGGTGGAAGCATTAACCCTGTATTTCAGGTACTCCAGACTGTACCCTGTATTTTGTTGGTAGCTCAGTTGAAACACGGGTATCATCCACGTTATTATACTTTCATCAAACGCTGGAGTTTTCCCGGGATAATGCCTATGAAATCCGTTATTGTTGATGCAAATGTTGTTGTCATTATCATAATCACTCTTAATGCTGCTACCATATGAATATGTATAAAAATTATTACGCTGCATAAAGTGGCAGTAGCATATACAAAATAAAATAAGTAAATACATAAATTAATATAGAAAATATATTTAAACAAAACGCATGCATATTAATAGTTAATAATATAAAAGGTTTTCTTTGTAACATTAGGGTTATATATTTATCACTTGTGAATTGTTATGTAACATTTACTAAATCATCGAGAAAAAGAATTAAAATGACAGAGAGGAAATCCTATTTGTAACACCAAATGACCCGAGCTGTGAGTGTTGCCATACCAGAGTCAATCTGTTTATATCATATATATCCTATACTCCTTTGAAACAAATCGTATGCGTTACCTAAAATATAAATGATGACATTATACTAACCTTAACTAATACCAAACGAAATTCACTTGCAACTAAAAGCCTGTTGGATTAAGGAGAACCACTTCAGGACTTGATAGTGATATAAGTAAAATTAATGGGATTATTCTGTTATGGGTCAATTTAGAGCACAATTTCTTACACTGGACGTACATACACATATAAGTGTAACTTTGACGTATTTTATAGATATTTTACCTACTCATTACTATATTTTCCTCAGGTAACACTTTTCTATCAACATGTATATCCATCCATTCAACATTCCAATCATCTACATATCTATTTATCTCTCAGCCCTTGGGTATCGAAAAAACGTAATCCCAAACAGGAAAAGCTGTAAATGTATGTATGTATGAATTACAGACAAGGACGTACCGTAACGTAATCATGGTCTTGTTCAATCAACCGTGAGAGATGTGAGTGTGTACAGACTTTCTCAATACCTGAAGGTCAATTTCCTTTATACATTTCCCTTGAACTGATGAAACCTTGATTGGGGAGAAGTGGGAGGAGGGATGATGTCGAGGTGTGGATAAATGATGGGTAAATCGTATGTCAACTGGAAATAACGGGGTCATCATTCCATCATACGTGAGTTGGTGGGTTAATTAAGGATTTCTCTATACACATTGCTACAAAACAGATCCTACTCATTATACAGAGGTACTGATGTGTTTTCTGGCATACCTGGGAGGAAATAAATGTCCTTCAGTTGTAAGGGAGAGTTAATTGTTCAGGTGTTCTTGGCTCCTTTAAGAACAACGAGACGGAGAGAGAAACTAATTAATACCTAAAGGAGATACAGTAGTAGCCATGATGAAAAATAGGTCAGGAACAATGAAGGAGAAATTGAATAGAAATATGATAAGACATTTTTAAACAGTGTAGAGGAAGAGGGTAAGGGAGACAGGAAAGAATCATAACAGAGAGAGAGAGAGAGAGAGAGAGAGAGAGAGAGAGAGAGAGAGAGAGCGTGGTAGCAGTCTTAATAGGGTGAAGAGAGATGTGTTGGGAGTATGGAGGTGACGAGAGGTGAAATATAGAGAAAGAGTGTGTGTCTGTGAAGAGGTAAGGTAGAGGAGAGAAGGTGAGGGGAAAAGAAGGGAAGGTGAGGGGGAAAGGAGGGAAGGTGAGGGGGGAAGAGAATGGGACGGAGTGAGAATATACAGTAGGGAGTGAAGGAATGAGTGGGTAGGAGGGAATGCGTGAAAGAGGAAAGGTATTAAAAAGGAACTGTGAGGAAGGGAAGGAAAGTGCGGAAAGGAAGGGTCGAAGGTGAGAAAGACGAGGCGCAAAGAAAGGAGAAACTGTGAGGGAGAGAGAGGAGTGTGAGGGAGACAGAGGAGTGTGAGGGAGACAGAGGAGTGTGAGGGAGACAGAGGAGTGTGAGGGAGGGAGAGGAGTGTGAGGGAGACAGAGGAGTGTGAGGGAGACAGAGGAGTGTGAGGGAGAGAGAGGAGTGTGAGGGAGACAGAGGAGTGTGAGGGAGACAGAGGAGTGTGAGGGAGGGAGAGGAGTGTGAGGGAGACAGAGGAGTGTGAGGGAGACAGAGGAGTGTGAGGGAGGGAGAGGAGTGTGAGGGAGACAGAGGAGTGTGAGGGAGACAGAGGAGTGTGAGGGAGGGAGAGGAGTGTGAGGGAGACAGAGGAGTGTGAGGGAGACAGAGGAGTGTGAGGGAGGGAGAGGAGTGTGAGGGAGACAGAGGAGTGTGAGGGAGACAGAGGAGTGTGAGGGAGGGAGAGGAGTGTGAGGGAGGGAGAGGAGTGTGAGGGAGACAGAGGAGTGTGAGGGAGACAGAGGAGTGTGAGGGAGACAGAGGAGTGTGAGGGAGGGAGAGGAGTGTGAGGGAGGGAGAGGAGTGTGAGGGAGACAGAGGAGTGTGAGGGAGACAGAGGAGTGTGCAGGAAGAAAGGAAAAAGGGAGGAAAGTGGGGAAAGGAGTAGCTGTGTGTGTGTGTGTGAGAGAGAGAGAGAGAGAGAGAGAGAGAGAGAGAGAGAGAGAGAGAGAGAGAGGTTCCAATAATGGCGTAGACTTGTTGCTTCAGGGACACACCGGGACTGTATTGGAAAAGCCGTCATTCCCTCTCTCTTTTTTTCCCTCCCTTCCTCCTTCTTTTGCCTCTCATCTTCATCTTTTCCACTTCTTCTTTATCCTCCTTTTCTTCCTTTTATTTCTCATCAGCATTTTACTCTCTTTCTCCTTATTTCATTTCTCATCATGTTAGTTTCCTATCTTCCTCGAAAACCCATAATTCAACACTTTTTTAACTCTTCCTTCTCCATTTATCTTCCATATTCGTTTTAATTTTCTCATTTTCCCTTGAAGGATTGTGTGTTGATTCCCTTTATTGAAATCGCCGCCATAACGTTATTTGGTTCATAATATTATATATATATTATGTATCAGATAATTCACAGATTCGTCTACCGTACTTTTCAACTGATTTCGCTCCAACTGTATTCTCTCTCTCTCTCTTTTTTTTTCTCTCTCTCTCTCTTTCTCTCTCTCTCTCTCTCTCATCGATACCCCTTGAACCTGCCCCAACTCTGCTATCACTCGTCTTGGCACCCTCACCCGTCGCTCTGGCACTCCGCTGTGAGCCTTGTGAGTGCCATCCTTGTGGACAGCTGGTGCACGGTTGATGCCAGGTGGCAGAAGAGGAAAAATAAATACTGGATCCGAATCCGGATCTGGATTTTTCCCAATATCTAATAGTTTGCTGCCAGTCACGTGGCCCAAGTTTAGTCAAAATATCGAAAAAATAAAATATAAATAACTGTCTACATAAACCTACTAAACTACATACAGACTATTCCAACCAAAACAAAACGGATGTAAACACAAAATTATCCCCTCCAAATTATTCACTTACAAGCCCAGAAAGTCTCATCCTAAAATACCATAGCCTAACCTGTCACTCTCTCCTTATCTCTATACCCATTACACCCTAAGGTCTACACAAACCAACCTCTGTACACACACAACCTCTACCTCTCTCATACCCATTAACCCCAATCCAAATCCCCACCACCCCCACCCCACCTTGGCCTTCCACTAATCCATAAAAGAGAGAAATGTGTGTGAGGAAGACGTGATGAAGGAGACCAATTTGTCGAGTATTGATGATAGGGAGGTAATTATCGGAAATATAATGGGCAAAATAATGTCGCCTCTTTTATTTTAAATTATCATTGCCTACCTAGAAAGCAATTTTATAGTGAAGCGGGAGACGGGAGGTATTTGCTTGGAAGAGGAAGGAGGGTTGTATTTGCTTGGAAGAGGAAGGAGGGTTGTATTTGCTTGGAAGAGGAAGGAGGGTTGTATTTGCTTGGAAGAGGAAGGAGGGTTGTATTTGCTTGGAAGAGGAAGGAGGGTTGTATTTGCTTGGAAGAGGAAGGAGGGTTGTATTTGCTTGGAAGAGGAAGGAGGGTTGTATTTGCTTGGAAGGGGAAGGAGGGTTGTTTCTATTATAGGACCTTGAGAAATGAAATCAATTGTACTAAAAATTAGAGTGATTTTCATTTAGTGGAGGGATCGATTCCTGCAGTGGAGTATATTGGCCCACACATTATTATTATTTTTTTATATTATTATTATTATTATTATTTTTATTATTATTTTATTATAAAGTTTTATCAAAATCAATTACCTCATTATTTTTTTAGTGCAATCATGCTTCCTTAATTTATTTTTTGAGTATTGTCATTCATATTAGCTTAATTACGACCATTGTTTGTCGATGCATTGTACCAGTATGTCATCGTTACTCGACAATTTCAGTAGCAGTCAACAAGTTGCCTTTTACCAACCTTTTAATTTGACATGCTATTTTTACCTATAATGTTCTTACTATAATCATATAATAATCCTTCCATCTCCTCACGGACGGGGGAAGCAAGGGAAGAAAACAAGGTTGGAGGAAATTCTTTTACGATCTTTACACGGCCATAAGGGAAGCAGCTTAAGGTGATGTGGGGTGAGGAGGTGGAGGAGGAGAAGGACGAAGAGATGGAGAAGAAATTAAAGGAAACTGAACAAAAATGAGGTAAAAAGAATGACGATAAAGGGTTACGAAAGACAGACACGTCGAAAGCTAGATAAATGGATAAATAGACACTATAGGTAAAGACAAATGACGACAAATCGATAATCAGATACAAAGAAGTTAAATTGACCAACTAAAGAGATATATTTCTAATTATCACACAGCCAATAAAATTTGCATCTCCGCACTCTGTCTCTAAAATTCATTTTTCCTACAATTACATACAAAATCCCCAACCACTTCACTTCACACAACACTATATTCACCTCCATCCCCAGCCACCGTCCCAGAAGAATGTGTTACTCTCCTTCACTCACTCGTCCCTCCTTCCCCTCTATCTCCACCACCGTGCGTCATTATCAGAGAACCCAGCTAATGTTCCCTCTCATTTACCCTCCCTTCACTAGTCCCCCTTATGGAGAGCGCTTGTGTTGTTATTATTACCAAGTGAGGGAGTGAGTGACACACACTCTGAAAGAACGAAAGCGGGGCATAGAGAAAGACACTAGTTGGTTGAAATATTATATTATATACATGTATATTTCTTTCCATGTCAATACCCATTAATTCAACGTTTCCCTCTTATTCTCTCCTTCCCGTGAAACTGGCGCTGTTTCTTCATTTGGTAATATGTCTAAATCACCATCGAGTTTCTACCCTCATCGTCTCATTCTTCACTGAAATGTCTCTCTATCTCAGCCTTTTTATCCACGTGACTCCTATTCGTTCCTTCTGCTTCCCTTAGTTTTCTTTCCTTCCTAGTGACTTCCACATCCCTTCGACTTCAATACATGAACATACACACATATAGCCAGAAAATTTGATGAGAGATTGCTCCTGGTTGTAGTGTAGGCTATGTGACCTCCATTTATGACATAGCCGTTACTCATATACTCGTGAGAACACAGTCATACACACATAACATTCACAACCTGTCTTCCACACTCAGCTAGATCATTCACTGTTACTCATACTCAGATAAACGACACTATCTCTTACTCATTCACTCCGTTATTCATATTCACTCACCCAGTAACTTGACACTCACCGCCACCCACCCAGCCGCCCCAACCTGACCTCGCTTCTTCAGTGTGGTCACGTTAGTTACTCTTACCCTCTCACACAATGTATTATGAATTTTGGTTAAGGGACCCTGCTGTGATGGAGTCAGAAATTAGGAGCTAAATGAGTCCTTCTAATACTGCCACGAAACACAACCTACATGGAAGGAGCTTGTTTCGTGGCATGGTCAGGTGGAATCAGAAGCCTTCAATTTTCATACATGATCACAGGGTTCTTAACGGTATGAGGGGTGTAATATCTTTGTGATAACCCTTTCATCTCTTGTCCATATTACTATTATCTGATACAACCTTAATTCTACATCTTTTCATAATGTTTATCTCTCTTCTGTGCCAATTTATTTATTATATATTTTTCTAACATCTTTCACATCACACCAGACTAATTTTCTGTTCTAACCATCGACTTCCACTCTCCCAATCTTTTCCTGATCATATTTCCCTCCGTTCTCCTTCCATTTAACAGGCATCATCTCTCTCCCTACTCTTTCCAACATCTCTCCTCTCTACTCCTTCCCCAAATAAGCATCCTCTCCCTACTCTTCTCTTCCCTCTCATCTCCCACTTAACCCTTTCCGGTCTTTTTTTCCACTACATTTTTTTCAGGCGATCCTGCGAAAATAAGCCTCCGTCTGTCTGGCCACGCCTCGTCATCAGTCATTTGAGGGAACAGCGTTGGGGAGTTACGCCTGCCTTTGGTAGTTTTCAACACCCACATTAAAAGATCGAGGGAGGCTTGGAAAAAATCAGAACGCTGTATGGGACACTCAGAACGAAAGACTGAACAGAAAGGAGTGGGATTGTAATTTCCAAAAGAGTATATTTTAAGTAACCTGTCTGGAGTTAAGTCTTAAGGTATCTTCCATTACAATTGATTTTTTTTTATTATCGTTAAATAACTTTGGAAAATGTATGATTATATGTTCAATGGAATAAAGTAGTAGGAGCACGATACCTCAGAATGAATTATTACAATATATTTTCCGGGTACCCTTTTCTCCACCACGTGATGCCAAACTGAGAGATGAGTGTTGTTTCAAGCACACGCGAGGAAGGAAAAAAATGCTCAGACAGAGAGAGAGAGAGAGAGAGCGCGAAGAGGTAGTGAGAAATGAGGGGGAGGAGAGGAAGCATCAAGGGGAAAAGAAGAGCGAGAAAAAAAAAACCACAAGAGAATAAACACAAACAGCGAGGTATTTTGAAGGGGGCGATAAGGGAGTTGGGGTCCATTTGTGTGGCGTCGGGGTGAGAGAGGGCCCAGTCTGTGTTGTGTTGTGTTGTGTTGTGTTGTATGGAGGGGGAGGGGTCGGGTATCCCTTGTAGTTTATTGCATATACCGTATACTACTACTGAATGATGCACCGAGTCTGGCTGGAGGTGTTGGTACGTTGCTGGGATACCTGTGTGTGTGTGTGTGTGTGTGTGTGTGTGTGTGTGTGTGTGTGTGTGTGTGTGTGTGTGTGTGTGTGTGTGTGTGTGTGTGTGTGTGTATGCGTGTATTCGTGTCCGTGTGTGCGTTCGTATTCGTGTGTGTGTGTGTCTTCGTGTGTATGCGTGTCTTTGTGTTCGTGTGGGTGTGTGTGGTTAGTGTATTGGTTTGGCAGCACCCGGCCAGGCTCCCATTATCCTCTCTTCATAATCCTAAGCATACAAGCCAAGTTTAATACGCTACTATCTTGTGTCGCCTGGGCTCAACTTGCTCCTTTCATTATAGACACCCGTGTGGCAGCGTGTGTCTCATAACTCTGTGTGCGTGCGTGTGTGTGTGTGCGTGCGCGTGTGCATATGTATACTGTATGCCTTCTGTGCGTGCATGAGATGGTGGTGTGTGTGTGTTTGAAAGCAAAGTGGACTGCGACTACGTTTCGTAAGTGTGTTTAGCGTGTGTGTTTTTCTTCGTCTAGATGTGTGACGACACATAGTATTTCAGATAGTGTGTGTGTGTGTGTGTGTGTGTGTGTGTTTGTGTGTGTGTGTGTGTGTGTGTGTCCAGGCTGTTGTGTCTATAAGTTACGTAACTATCATCGAACTAACTTTGCTGTTGTTTACTACTTCTATATTAGCTCCGTTTTTAGGCTATTAAGCACGTTTAATGGGGTATGTGTTTCCTCCTAGACTCCATTATCTTTCTCCCTCCCTTCTCAGCCTCTCTCTTCCTCCTCCCCCCCTCTCCCTCCCTTCTCAGTCTCTCTCTTCCCCCTCCTCCCCCCCAAGTAATCTCCCTCACATCATCCTCTCTTCTTACGTCATCCCACCTGCTTTTCTCCTTCCTGTCTTCATATTATCATTATAATTCGGATAAGAGAACCAATATTACACAAAAGCGATGGAGAACATTGAATCTCGTTCTGTATCGATATTCTAAACATTGTTGCAGTACATAATTATATTTTACTCTTGAAACATTTAAACGATCGATACACACCTCATAACAAAAACATCTCATTATTTTTGTACAACTCTGTTACTCCAACCTCTCCCCCCCCCCACCCCCCGGACCAAACCCAAATGTTTAGTAATTAACTGTGTGTGTGTGTGTGTGTGTGTGTGTGTGTGTGTGTTCCTTCGTTTCTCTTTCCCTCATCCATTTTCTCTTCCAATGTCTCCCCAGTTAACTGCGTCTTATTATTCCCCATTTTTATTTCAAGTTATACCTCATATTACCATCTCCATTGCAAGCTGCTACTCTGTTCTGTTCCTATTTTCCCTAATTATTTCCCTTTCCGTGTCATTATTTCTCATCATTATTGTTTTGTTTCTTCACCTGTCTGTCATCAGCTGTTAATATACCTTTTCCGGCATTCTCCCCTCCACATACATACACACACACACACACACACCGGTCCCCCTTCTCCCCCATTTTTCTCTCTGTCATGCGTCCCCTTCCCTTACTACCCCTTCTCCATTTCCTTCCCCTCCTCTAGCGACAGACACCAACCATGCCTCCCCTTCCCTGGCCATCCCACCCACTCGTCTCTTGTCACTCCCTCACTCAACCATCCTTTGCTCCACTCGTCCCTTCCTTTCAAACATTTGTTGTTCTTCCTAAATATTACTGTAAGTTTTGGTCGCACCTTCCTTTTCCTTGTGTGTGTGTGTGTTTCACCTGGTCTTGATCACGTCCTGGACACGTATTCACCAACTGTTACCCTCCCGGAATGAGCTCAGAGCTCGTAGTGACCGATTTTTTGGTAAGACTGGAACTCTTGTGTGTGTGTGTGTATGTGTGTGTGTCACTCATCACATTTCCATCCTAATTCCTCTCTCTCTCTCTCTCTCTCTCTCTCTCTCTCTCTCTCTCTCTCTCTCTCTCTCTCTCTCTCTCTCTCTCTCTCTCTCTCTCTCTCTCTCTCTCTCTCTCTCTCTCTCTTTAGTGTTGCTTTCCTCTGACCTATCTCTCCTTCTAACAACTGTCTTTCACTCTGACTGTCTGTCCATCACCATTTGTTCATCTCCGTCTCCACTTTCTCCCTATAGGTTCTCCATGTGTCTTCTCTGGCATTCTTCTTCATCACTCACTCACTCACCCCCGAATTCCTCTCCTCTCCTTTCCACGTTGCTACTATTTTATTGCGTTCTCTCTTAGTCTCAAACTTCTCATTTAATCCTCTACTTTTCCTTTCTCCTACTTCTTCTATTCCTCTTATTCTTCGCTTTCTTCATCCTTCTCCTCCTTTCAAGCCACTTTTTATAGCACCCGACACCGACCTTTTACCTTTTTCTTGTAATTGAATTTGTTCAAGAGCAGACTACAGCTTCCCGGGCTACAACAACTATCACAACATTGGGTTTTCTGTCCATCGCTATACTCCATTTGTTTTCTTGTTTTCTGCCAGGCGAAAATGTTTCGTTGTCTCATCTTAAATTTTTGGTTTTATCGTTTAATGTAATGCAAACCAAGACAAATAACACAACGAAATTACACAGCTAGATGTATATTTATCTACAACTTCTAAATACAGTAATGAACGGGAAACGTGCATCTAAGATCGTATGGCGTAGTAAGTGTATATTTAAAAGGATAACAAAAACAAAACGCACTATCCCGGTAGTTAAACATGTGGCCTTTCGTATACAGAATGGGATCAGTGTGGACGGAGAGGCTACACCAGGGCTACACCAGGGCTACACCAGTACTCACATGTGTCAAGGTGCCTGGTGGAATAAGGGTCAAGTGCCACTCAGAAGTACATACCTGTCGGAAAAAAACAACAAGAATTAGACTCTAGATCATAAAGCAGGAAGGGGATAATTGGGAGTCTGGTGAAGAAATTAAAACAGGAATTCATTACATGCCAAAGCCTATAATTTTATAGTAGTCGCTCCTCTTTCTCCTCCGTCTCAAACAACCTTGTAAATACCAAAAGATCTGTTGCTGCATGAATTTCCTATCTATTTCTTTGTATTGTTTTCCTCGTCGGTCCAGTTTGCCGTTCTAGTAGACAGGTTGCCAGACTTTCTAATAAAACATTCTAGTACGGAAAAATAAATAGGTTTGACAATCCTCGTATCATTATCATCATATCCCTTTTCATTGTTCCACTACTTCATTCTCCCCTTCCTACACTTCTCCTCATATTGCTACGCCTCCTCTTCATCTCCATACCACTCCTCACAGTCCTACACCTCCGCCTTATCCTATCACCACCGTCACACTCCTGCTGTCCCATCTTCATTACCCTCTTCCTTTACCCTGGCCCGATCAGCCTCTCTCCAGTTTGGCCTCCACAATGCTAATGAAATCTCACTTTATGAATATTCAGAGACCACTTCCTCCCTCCCTCGGTTCCTTATTCCTTTGCCTCCCATTCTTCCTCTCTCTATCCTTTCCTCCTTCTGCTCCTCTCTACTTCTCTCCCTCTCTTTGTTACTCCCTCCCACCTTCTCCCCCTTCTTTCCTTCTCTCCCTCCCTCTCTTTCTTCTCGTTCTTTTTTTCCACCTTGATGGTAATAAGTGTAATCTGGCATTTTTCATCTAGACTTCTTTGTTCTCTTTCTTTTTACCTCATATCATATTTGCAATCACTCGAGGTTAATTTTGTTTCCTCTGTTCTCGATAATCTACTCGTCTATTCGCCTGAATTTTCCCCTTTAACTTACTTTCTTATGCATTAATATAATTTCCTATTCTATCTGGTTTACGGCTCTCTCTCTCTCTCTCTCTCTCTCTCTCTCTCTCTCTCTCTCTCTCTCTCTCTCTCTCTCTCTCTTTCTCTCTCTCTCTCTCTCTCTCTGGTAAATAATCAATATGCAACATTTTCCATATTCTATGCTTTTACTTTACTTTTTCCTTTTCTACTTTTTCTGTTCCTTTTCCTAGTTCTCATGAAAAGGTCATGAAATATAAGTCCTTTCTTACCATCATATTTTAAAACTTTTCCAAACACACTTCCCTCTTTTATTACGTTCATCCTTCCTTTTGCATTTCCCTCTTCCTTGTATCTCCTTCCTCCTCCTCCTCCTCCTCCTCCTCCTCCTCCTCCTACTCCTTCTCCCTTCTGGTCTGTTCGCTGATCTTATTAGTCAAGTGGTTTAAGTTTATGGGTGAGAAGGGGAGAGGAGAGAAGAGGAAGGAAAGGAATGTATGAAGATGGAGTGGGCAAGGGGATCGCTGGTATAGGGAAGAGAGACGACCACACCACACCACTAAGAAGAATGAATGAAACAAGTGGTCGTACCTACAGAACCCACACATAGTTAGTAACGACACAAAAGTAAAAGTACATTGAGTAGAAATCTCCAGGTAGCAAAAAAGAACCCGTAGTAGGTAAATATCACATACATTATTATTATTAGGCTACAAACCCATACATAAGGGGAGAGTCTACTTTTGGTACATTGGAGTGCATTGATTCCTCCAAAGTATGCCAGGAAACAGGACCAGATTAACAAATATAATGGTGTTCTGTTGCTTGGGCCAGTTTGAAGGAATCATTCACTACAAATTTACCAACACTGTACTTTCCCCTTAAGCAGATGGTGGAGGGGAGGATAAAACGGAGACCGGGCTAGGGGAACATGATTATATACAAGAGGACTACAAGTTATTTTCAAACACCCCTAGACTTACTGGGACTTGTAAAACTGCCCGTGGCCTATCTATCCTCTGTGATCTACCAGTATGGGAAAAAGGAAGTGGGATAGAGGAGAGGAGGAATGAAACTAAGGAAATAGGAGTGGAATGGAGAGCAGAAGAAGTGAGAAACGGAAATAGTACAGTAATAATGAGGTTTAAGAAATGATGTGGAATAAAAGAGAAAGGAAAGGAAAGAATAGAAGCCACAAGAAAATAAGAGATGACAAGATGACGGAGAGAGGAAAGGAAAACGAAAAGATGATATGAAGAAAGGAGAAAAGAATAACAGAAGAAAAG
>JAWZYT010005211.1:5000-12500 GCA_034508575.1 Petrolisthes manimaculis
AGAAGGAAAGGAGGGACAGTAAACACCAAGGAAATAGAAGGAAATAGAAGGAAAGGAGGGACAGTAAACACCAAGGAAATAGAAGGAAATAGAAGGAAAGGAGGCACAGTAAACACCAAGGAAATAGAAGGAAAGGAGGGACAATAAACACCAAGGAAATAGAAGGAAATAGAAGGAAAGGAGGGACAGTAAACACCAAGGAAATAGAAGGAAAGGAGGGACAGTAAACACCAAGGAAATAGAAGGAAATAGAAGGAAAGGAGGCACAGTAAACACCAAGGAAATAGAAGGAAAGGAGGGACAGTAAACACCAAGGAAATAGAAGGAAATAGAAGGAAAGGAGGCACAGTAAACACCAACAAGGAAATAGAAGGAAATAGAAGGAAAAGAGGGACAGTAAACACCAAGGAAATAGAAGGAAATAGAAGGAAAGGAGGCACAGTAAACACCAAGGAAATAGAAGGAAAGGAGGCACAGTAAACACCAAGGAAATAGAAGGAAATAGAAGGAAAGGAGGCACAGTAAACACCAAGGAAATAGAAGGAAAGGAGGCACAGTAAACACCAAGGAAATAGAAGGAAATAGAAGGAAAGGAGGGACAGTAAACACCAAGGAAATAGAAGGAAATAGAAGGAAAGGAGGGACAGTAAACACCAAGGAAATAGAAGGAAATAGAAGGAAAGGAGGGACAGTAAACACCAAGGAAATAGAAGGAAATAGAAGGAAAGGAGGCACAGTAAACACCAAGGAAATAGAAGGAAATAGAAGGAAAGGAGGGACAGTAAACACCAAGGAAATAGAAGGAAAGGAGGGACAGTAAACACCAAGGAAATAGAAGGAAATAGAAGGAAAGGAGGGACAGTAAACACCAAAGAAATAGAAGGAAAGGAGGGACAGTAAACACCAAAGAAATAGAAGGAAAGGAGGGACAGTAAACACCAAGGAAATAGAAGGAAATAGAAGGAAAGGAGGCACAGTAAACACCAAGGAAATAGAAGGAAAGGAGGGACAGTAAACACCAAGGAAATAGAAGGAAAGGAGGCACAGTAAACACCAAGGAAATAGAAGGAAATAGAAGGAAAGGAGGGACAGTAAACACCAAGGAAATAGAAGGAAAGGAGGGACAGTAAACACCAAAGAAATAGAAGGAAATAGAAGGAAAGGAGGGACAGTAAACACCAAGGAAATAGAAGGAAAGGAGGCACAGTAAACACCAAGGAAATAGAAGGAAATAGAAGGAAAGGAGGGACAGTAAACACCAAGGAAATAGAAGGAAATAGAAGGAAAGGAGGGACAGTAAACACCAAGGAAATAGAAGGAATTAGAAGGAAAGGAGGCACAGTAAACACCAACAAGGAAATAGAAGGAAATAGAAGGAAATAGAAGGAAAAGAGGGACAGTAGAAAAGTAAAAAGAAAATGGCTATTCTTAAATATTTAAATTTGGCGCGCGCGGTTAACTTAGACAAAGTTATTTATTATTATTTTATTAACACCATATAATGATTTAATACACCTCAAAAATATAAATAATAATACATTTTTATTTTTTGGTAAGATGATTTACTATATTTGTTTGTGAATATATTAATTATACATTATTTACAAATAGATATTACATACTTTTTTTTATTTCAAATGTTTTCAGATCAGAATAAAATTTCATGGTTTTTTTATTAATAATTTGAACATTTATTAAAGATGCAAAAATTAGACTTAAAATTTACAAGGAATATTATTATGAAGAAGTTTTGTTTATAAATTCAGATAAATAGTTTACACCCACTGCCTGTGCTGGCTATACTGACCTCCCTGGTTATCAAAAAAATATTGAAAATTTATTGATATATGGAAATAAATGGATACTAAAAATTATGAATATATTTTTAGAATAACATTTGTGTATAGTTTGTCATAAAATATTAAATATAATAATAAATAGTTTTCGTCTCCCACTCCCTGTGGTCAGTGATGCCAATTTGTTGTAAATTCCGCTACACCTAGCATAACCAACAAACGTATAATTAATTCACTATAGCATATCAAATTAAATCAAAACTTTAATAAAACCTTGATATAAATCAATAGATTGCTATTGTACATATAAGAACAATAATAATGATACTATATATATTAAACAAGTTAGCCCTATAGAGGTCCATCTTAATAATGCTCTGGCAACACTGACAACTGTTCCTTCCGACCTCCATGTTTACGTTGCTAGAGTGTTGGTTAGTGTAGTCGACTATTATGCCATTTATTACACTTTCTACCCCCTAAATGAGGTTTATATTGGCTCTTAATGACGCCTGGGGATACTAACAAGATGGAGGGCAGGAACTAACCCTTGTAAACAAACAAATAATAACAAAAACAAACATTAAATAACGAAAAACAAAATATTTGGACAAACAACAACAAGAGGGACATTCAGGAAGTGATAGATATTTTTTTTTGTATTTTGTTATTAATTATTTATTAATTATCGGAATTATTACATCTACAAAAAGGTAATTAACATTTTATTTACGTATGGTTATTGAAATATATATAATAATTAATTTACGATGGGTTTAATTTAATTTTGTTATTAATTAATTATTTATCGTAATTATTACAACTACAAGAAGGTAATTAACGTTTTATTTACGTATGGTTATTGAAATATATTTAATAATTAATTTACGATGGATTTAATTTAATTTTTGTTATTAATTAATTATTTATCGTAATTATTACAACTACAAGAAGGTAATTAACATTTTATTTACGTATGATTATTGAAATATATTTAATTACGGTTAATGGAGGCTTTTAAAAATTATGGTTTAATTTACGATGATTTTAATTTATTTTTGTTATTAATTATTTATTAATTATCGGAATTATTACATCTACAAAAAGGTAATTGACATTTTATTTACATATGGTTATTGATATATATTTACAATTTATGACTTAATTAATTTACGATGGATTTAATTTATTTTTGTTATTAATTAATTATAGGAATTATTACATCTACAAAAAGGTAATTAACATTTTATTTACGTTTATTGGAATATATTTAATTACGGTTAATGGAGGCTTTTAAAAATTATGGTTTAATTAATTTACGATGCATTTAATTTATTTTTGTTATTAATTATTTATTTATAAGAATTATTACATCTACAAAAAGGTAATTAACATTTTATTTATGTTTATTGAAATATATTTAATTACGTTTAATGGAGGCTTTTAAAAATTATTGATTAACGTTAATTAATTTACGATGGATTTATTTTATCAGAATATTACGATTGCTACTGAGAAAAGGTTAGGTAGTCTGCCCAGGTTAGGTCCCAGTAGTCTGTACAGGTTAGGTCCCAGTAGTCTGTACAGGTTAGGTCCCTGTAGTCTGTACAGGTTAGGTCCCAGTAGTCTGTACAGGTTAGGTCCCAGTAGTCTGTACAGGTTAGGTCCCAGTAGTCTGTACAGGTTAGGTCCCAGTAGTCTGTACAGGTTAGGTCCCAGTAGTCTGTACAGGTTAGGTCCCAGTAGTCTGTACAGGTTAGGTCCCAGTAGTCTGTCCAGGTTAGGTCCCAGTAGTCTGTACAGGTTAGGTCCCAGTAGTCTGTACAGGTTAGGTCCCAGTAGTCTGTACAGGTTAAATCCCAGTAGTCTGTCCAGGTTAGTTCCAGGTAGTCTGTACAGGTTAAATCCCAGTAGTCTGCCCAGGTTAGGTCCAGGTAGTCTGTACAGGTTAGTTCCCAGTAGTCTGCCCAGGTTAGGTCCCGGTAGTCTGTACAGGTTAGGTCCCAGTAGTCTGTACAGGTTAGGTCCCAGTAGTCTGTACAGGTTAGGTCCCAGTAGTCTGTACAGGTTAGGTCCCAGTAGTCTGTACAGGTTAGGTCCCAGTAGTCTGCCCAGGTTAGGTCCCAGTAGTCTGTACAGGTTAGGTCCCGGTAGTCTGTACAGGTTAGGTCCCAGTAGTCTGTACAGGTTAGGTCCCAGTAGTCTGCTGTGGTTTATAGTCCAACCACTATATACTGGCCCCTGAAGGTGGGGGGGGTCACTCAGGAATGCTCATATACCACATCATAAATAACTGGGCTATACTAATAAGATAGAACAGTACGCTTAAATATTACCCTATTTATAAACCGTTAAGAGAAATGTAGCAGCAATGGTACAGTATTTATGTACAGTGTTGCCAACCCATACTGGCTCCTCATTGATGTATGGCAAAAGTAGCTTACTTTATAAAATACTACTCAGATAGATAGAGAGAGATAGAGAGAGAAAGAGAGAGAGCGGCACGCACATCACGTGTGTGTGTGTCAGGTCAGGTCAGGTCAGACTAGTTTCCAAATTATGTTTATCTCTAAAACGGTGCATTTCCGAGAGAAACCCCATAGATGAAAAGTGTGTTAGAATGTTGCAAACGAGTGGTTGCCGTGAGGAGGGAAAGTTCGGACAGTCTCTCGAAAAAATGTTCTAGTCGAATATTCTTGTTCAGAGAAACAATGAATCAGAAATTGGTTTTGGTTCTCTCTTTCTCTCTCTCGCTCTCTCTTTTTTTTTTCTTTTTTTTAATTTGAAAACTCTCTTTCTCTCTCTCTTTCTCTCTCTCTCTCGCTCTCTCTTTTTTTTTTTTTTTTTTAATTTGAAAACTCTCTTTCTCTCTCTCTCTCTCTCTCTCTCTCTCTCTCTCTCTCTCTCTCTCTCTCTCTCTCTCTCTCTCTCTCGCTTTCTCTCTCTCTCTCTCTATCTCTTTCTCTCATCATAATTATTAAGAGGGAGTGGGAATAGGGGGACAGGCGTGGGGTGGGGGGGGTAGAAAGCCTGTCCCCTATTCCCGCACCCACCCATAACCCCCCCAAGCCTGTCCCCCTACTCCTACACCCTCCCAAAACCCCACAAAGCCTGTCTCCTTACTCCCGCACTCCCCCCAAAAAAAACCCAAGCCTGTCCCCTACTCCCGCACCCCCCCAACCCCCCCCAAGTCTGTCTCCTTACTCCCGCACTCCCCCCAAAAAACCCCCAAGCCTGTCCCCTTACTCCCGCACCCCCCAAAGCCTGTCCCCCTATTCCCACTCCCTCGTAATAATTATAATTTACATACAGACCTCTGCAGTAGTGTAATAATAATAATAATAATAATAATAATAATAATAATAATAATAATGATAATGATAGTAATAATAATAATAAAAATAATAATAATAATAATACACTCTCCTCTCTTTTTATGTGAGTTTAAATTATGTGAATTTGAAATAGTGCGTATCATGAAAAAAAAAGAAATAAATGCAATTTACACGAACTCTTAAAATAACAGGAACAAGGAGGCTCCATTTTCAAGTTAAAGTACCATTATTATTATTATTATTATTATTACCGGTATTATTATTATTATTATTATTATTGTTATTATTATTATTATTATTATTATTATTATTATTATTATTATTACCGGTATTATTATTATTTTTATTATTACCGGTATTATTATTATTATTATTATTACCGGTATTATTATTGTTATTATTATTATTATTATTATTTCTTATGGAAATGTACAATTTACTTTATGCGAAATTCACTTTATGCGACCCCTTCACCAACCTAACCTGTAATAAAAAAAGAGCAGAGTGTACATATATACATACACACACACATACAGACATTCAATTTATACGACCCCTTCACCAACCTAACCTTATAAATATACTTATAAATAATCCTTTAATTAAATTTGGTACATCATCTATAATAATATGTACAAAAATTATCCCGGCAGCCTATATATACTTCCTTATATAATACTACAACATCTTATTACTGTACATAATTATTTTTGTTTATTTGTCACTAATTGCAAGTTATATACATTAATTATTTAGGGGGTGTGGGAATAGGGGGAAAGGCTTGGGGGGGGTTTATGGGTGTGTGTGGGGATTTTGGGGGGTACGGGGGTAGGGGGACAGGCTTGGGGCGAGCGGGGGTGGAGCAGCGAGCACCGCGAGTGGGGGGGGGGCGAGCGTAGCGAGCAGCGCCTCAGGCAAAAGCACCCACGGCAAATTTAAATTGTGTTGGCAATAATGATTATACTCTTAACTTTACAGGGAAAATGTCTGGACAGCGTGGTGGCAGTGGTGGTGTTGGCAGTGATGGTGTTGGCAGTGATGGTGTTGGCAATAATTACACTATTAACTTTACAGGGAAGATGTCCAGACAGCGTGGTGGCAGTGGTGTGGGTAGTGGTAGCAGTGGTGGTGTGGGCAGTGATGGTGTTGGCAATAATTATATATCTTTACAGGGAAGATGTCTGGACAGCGTGGTGGCAGTGATGGTGGTGGTGGTGTGGGCAATAGGTGTGAGCAATGATGGTGTTGGCAATAATTATATATCTTTACAGGGAAGATGTCCGGACAGCGTGTTGGCAGTGGAGGTGGCAGTGGTGTTGGCAATGCTTACACTATTAATTTAAATTGTGTTGGCAATAATTATACACTATTAACTTTACAGGGAAGATGTCCGGACAGCGTGGTGGCAGTGGTGTGGGTAGTGGTGGTGGTGGTGGTGTGGGCAGTGGTGGTGTGGGCAGTAGCAGCAGTAGCAATCCACATGGGCTTAAACAAATCGACCTTGATCAAATTTGGGGCGATCTTAGGCAGGGGATTGAACAGGTAATGTATGTGTGTATGTGTGTGTGTGTGTGTATTGAACAGGTAATGTATGTGTGTGTGTGTGTGTGTGTGGGTGTGTGTGTGTGTGTGTGGGTGTATTGAACAGGTAAAATAAAACAATAAAAGGAAACGGTAAATAAAAAAAAAGTTAGAAACCCGTAAAAAATAAAAGCAAAAATAAAAATTAAAATAAAACATTAAAATTCTATGTAAAGTTATAAAAAAATAAAAAAAATAAAAGTAAACAATAAATCAAAACCAAAATTAAAATGAAATTAAAATAAAAATGAAATTAGCATTAAGTTATTATTGTTGAGAATATAAATACAATTTTATTTATTTATTATATTGTTTTTGTATAATATTATTCTAAATACTGGATAAATTTAATTAATATGATTACTTTTAGTATTTCTTAAATTCTCAATTAACTTAATTAAAAATATAAATATTATGTACTCTAGTTTTAAATATTAATGTGTGTATGTGTGTATATTTGTGTGTGTGTGTATATTTGTGTGTGTGTGCGTATAGAAAGGAATATGAAAATGTGTGTATGTATATTTATTTATGTGTGTGTATAAAGAAAGATGATATTATGTGTGTGTGTATAGAAAGGAAGATGAAAATGTGTGTATGTGTGTATGTATTTGTATGTGTGTGTATGTATATTTATTTGTGTGTATGTGTGTATTCTCTGAATATAATAATAATAATAAAAAAAAAAAATTGATAATGAAATATATACTTAATAAATATATGTATGTATGTATTAATAAATGTATGTCTGTATGTATGTATGTATTAATAAAATCATACATTCTAGG
>JAWZYT010005211.1:15000-32500 GCA_034508575.1 Petrolisthes manimaculis
ATTATTTATTTATTTATTTATTCATTATAATACTGTATGTTATTTTTTTTTATAACTAATAACTTATAGGTGTGTGTAGATTGTAAATGTGTGTGTGTAAGAGATAAAGAAAGAGAGAAATGTGTGGGTGTAAATGAGAGAGACAGAGAGATTGTGTGTGTATGTGTGTGTAAATGAGAGACAGAGATTGTGTGTGTGTGTAAATAAGAGACAGATTGTGTGTGTAAATGAGAGAGACAGAGACAGATTGTGTATGTGTGTAAGAGACAGATTGTGTGAAAGAGAGAGAGAGAGAGACAGACAGACAGACAGATTGTGTGTGTGTATGTAAGAGACAGATTGTGTGTGTGAGAGAGAGACAGTTTGTGTGTGTAAGAGAGAGACAGAGAGATAGATGTGTGTGTGTAAATGAGAGAGAGAGAGAGAGAGATTGTGTTTGTGTATGTGTGTAAATGAGAGAGAGAGAGAAAGAAAGAGATTATGTATGTATGTGTGTGAGAGAGAGAGAGAGACAGAGATTATGTATGTGTGTGTGTGAGAGAGAGAGAGAGAGAGAGAGAGAGAGAGAGAGAGAGAGAGAGAGAGAGAGAGAGAGAGAGAGAGAGAGAGAGAGAGAGAGAAACAAACCGAGATTGTGTGTGTGTATGTGTGTATTTTTAATCTAATGTATGTTTTTTTTTCAACAGAATGGAGTTGACTTAATGGATGAAGAAGTATTGAGGTTTTATACAATGCAATGGGAAGAATATCAGTTCTCTAGCAAGGTAATATATATATACATACATACATACATACATACATATCTCTGTCTTTCTCTCTCACACACACACACATTCATACATACATATACATTTACATACATACATATATACATACATATCAGTTCTCTAGCAAGGTAATATATATATACATACATACATATATACATGCATATATATATACATACATATTTCTGTCTTTCTCTCACACACACTCACATTCATACATACATATCTGTCTCTATCTTTCTCTCACACACACACATACATACATATTCATACATACATATCTGTCTCTCTCTCTTACATATACATACATACATACACATATACATACATACATACAATGCAATGGGAAGAATATCAGTTCTCTAGCAAGGTAATATATATATACATACATACACATGCATACATATATACACACACATACATACATATCTCTGTCTTTTTCTCTCACACACATTCATACTGTCTCTCTCTCTTACATACATATAGATATATATATATATATATATACATACACACAGTACATACATACATACATACAGTACATATATACATACATATCAGTTCTCTAGCAAGGTAATATATATATATACATACATACATATATACATACACACATACATATACACACATATATACATACATACATACATATGCATATCTCTGTCTTTTTCTCTCTCTCACACACACACACATATATCTCTCTTTCTCACACACACATACACATATCTTTCTCTCTCTCTCTCTCTCAAACACACACACACACACACACACACACAATGTCAATATGTTACTAAATAATGATAATAAATGACATAATTTTAATATATAATAATTTATATAAACAAAAATAATTATATATATATTATTCTATTTACACACACACACACACACACCCTAATCATATTCTATTTACACACACACACCCTAATCATATTCTATTTACACACACACACACCCTAATCCTATTCTATTTACACACACACACACACCCTAATCATATTCTATTTACACACACACACACCCTAATCCTATTCTATTTACACACACACACACACACAACCTAATCCTATTCTATTTACACACACACACACACACCCTAATCATATTCTATTCACACACACACACACATACAACCTAATCCTATTCTATTTACACACCCTACACACTCTCTAAGGCTGTTGTTTTCACCCCACTAGGTGCTGAATGGTGTGTGTGCCTACCTAAATCGACATTGGGTGAAGAGGGAATGTGATGAAGGTCATAAAGGAATATATGAAATTTATCAACTGGCTTTGGTCACATGGAGAGATCATCTATTTCAACCACTAAATAAACAGGTAAGGAATGGAGAGATGGAGGAAAGAATAGGGAGGGATGGAGGAGGGGAGTGGAGGGAAAGATGGAGCGAAGGAGGAGGAAGGGGAGCGAAGGAGAGAGGGAGAAATGGAGGGAAGAATGGAGGTAATATTCATAATTTATCAACTGGCTTTGGTCACATGGAGAGATCATCTATTTCAACCACTAAATAAACAGGTAAGGAATGGAGAGATGGAGAGAAGAATAGGGAGGGATAGAGGGGGGGAGTGGAGGAAGGGATGGAGCGAAGGAGGAAAGAATAGAGCGAAGGAGAGAGGGAGAAATGGAGGGAGGGAAGGAGAGAATATTTAAAATCTATCAACTGGCTCTGGTCACATGGAGAGATCATCTATTTCAACCTCTAAATAAACAGGTAAGGAATGGAGGGATGGAGAGAAGAATAGGGAGGGATGGAGGGAGAGAGTGGAGGGAGGGATGGAGCGAAGGAGAAGGAAGGGGAGCGAAGGAGAGAGGGAGAAATGGAGGGAAGGTCATAAAGGAATCTATGAAATCTATCAACTTGCTCTGGTCACATGGAGAGATCATCTATTTCAACCACTAAATAAACAGGTAAGGAATGGAGGGATGGAGGAAAGAATAGGGAGGGATGGAGGAGGGGAGTGGAGGGAGGGATGGAGCGAAGGAGGAGGGAGTGGAGCGAAGGAGAGAGGGAGAAATGGAGGGAAAGAAGGAGGGAATATATATAATCTATCAACTTGCTCTGGTCACATGGAGAGATCATCTATTTCAACCACTAAATAAACAGGTAAGGAATGGAGAGAAGAATAGGGAGAGAAGGAGGGGGGGAGTGGAGGAAGGGATGGAGCGAAGGAGGAAAGAATAGAGAGAAGGAGAGAGGGAGAAATGGAGAGAAGAAATCTATCCAACAGTTAGATAATAATAATAATCACTGTATATTTTACTCACCAAATTCTTTAAATAATTCACCCATAAGTTATTTACAAAGCTGACATTCTTTGGTTGGTGTGCTTACTAACCAATACCAAACCCAGAAGTTATTTACAGGGCTAATATTCTTTGGTTGGCAAGCTTACTAACCAAGAAATTATTTACAGGGCTAACATTCTTTGGTTGGTGTGCTTACTAACCAATCCCAAACCCATAAGTTATTTACACGGCTAACATTCATTCATTCTTTGGTTGGTGTGCTTACTAACCAACAATATTTTTCTAATTGTCCTTTTCTTTCTCACTTTCTTTTTTTTTTTTCTCACATTCTCTTTCTTTTTTTCTTTCTCACATTCTCTTTTTTTTTTCTCTCACATTCTCTCTTTCTTTTTTTCTTTCTCACATTCTCTCTTTCTTTCTTTTTTTCTTTCTCTCACATTCTCTCTTTCTTTCTTTTTTTTCTTTCTCTCACATTCTCTCTTTCTTTCTTTTTTTCTTTCTCTCACAATCTCTCTTTCTTTCTTTTTTTTCTTTCTCTCACATTCTCTCTTTCTTTTTTTCTTTCACATTCTCTCTTTCTTTTTTTTTTCTCACATTCTCTCTTTTTTTTTCTTTCTCACATTTTCTTTTTCTCACATTCTCTCTTTCTTTTTTTTTCTTTTCTCTCACATTCTCTCTTTCTTTTTTTTTTCTTTCTTTTTTTTTCTTTCACATTCTCTTTTTCTTTTTTTCTTTCTCTCACATTCTCTCTTTTTTTTTCTCCCGCAGGTCACGAATGCCGTTCTGAAACTGATCGAGAGAGAGAGAAACGGAGAGACGATCAACACGAGACTGGTGTCCGGTGTCATGAACTGCTATGTCGAACTAGGTGAGAGAGAGAGAGAGAGAGAGAGAAAAAGAGAGATATAGAAATTAAAGGGATAGAGATATATTAAAGAGAGATATAGATATAAATTAGAGATAGATAGAGATATATATTAAAGAGAGATAGAGATATATATTAAAGAGAGATATAGATATAAATTAAAGAGAGAGAGATATATATTAAAGAGAGATAGAGATATATATTTAAGAGAGATATAGATATAAATTAAAGAGAGAGAGAGATATATATTAAAGAGAGAGAGAGAGATATTAAAGAGAGAGGGATATATAAATTAAAGAGAGATAGAGATATACTGTATATTAAAGAGAGATATATAAATTAAAGAGAGAGAGATATATATTAAATAAAAAAAAAAGATAGAGATATACTGTATATTAAAGAGAGAGATATAAATTAAAGAGAGATAGAGATATATATTAAATAAAAAAAAGAGAGATAGAGATATATATTAAAGAGAGATATATAAATTAAAGAGAGATAGATATATATTAAATAAAAAAAAGAGATAGAGATATACTGTATATTAAAAAGAGAGATATAAATTAAAGAGAGATAGAGATATATATTAATTAAAAAAAAGAGATAGAGATATACTGTATATTAAAGAGAGATATATAAATTAAAGAGAGATAGATATATATATTAAATAAAAAAGAGAGAGATAGAGATATATATTAAAGAGAGATAGAGATATATATTAAATAAAAAAAAGAGAGATAGAGATATATTAAAGAGAGATATAGATATAAATTAAAGAGAGATAGAGATATATATTAAAGAATAAAAGGAGATAGAGATATACTGTATATTAAAGAGAGATATATAAATTAAAGAGAGATAGAGATATATATTAAAGAGAGAGAGATATATATATTAAAGAAAAAAAAGAGAGATAGAGATATATATTAAAGAGAGATATAGATATAAATTAAAGAGAGAGAGATATATATTAAAGAGAGATATATAAATTAAAGAGAGATAGAGATATATATTAAATAAAAAAAAGAGATAGAGATATACTGTATATTAAAGAGAGATATATAAATTAAAGAGAGATAGAGATATATATTAAATAAAAAAGAGAGAGATAGAGATATATATTAAAGAAAAAAAAGAGAGATAGAGATATATATTAAAGAAAAAAAAGAGAGATAGAGATATATATTAAATAAAAAAAAGAGTGATAGAGATATATATTAAAGAAAAAAAAGAGAGAGAGAGATATATATTAAAGAAAAAAAAGAGAGAGAGAGATATATATATATATTAAAGAGAGAGAGAGAGAGAGGTGTCATGAACTGCTATGTCGAACTAGGTGAGAGAGAAAGAGAGAGAGAGAGAGGAATATAGATATATTATAATTATTATTATTTATATATATGTATTTTTGTAAAGAGACTGTTTTTATTTTTTTATTTATATATATACATTTTTTTTTAGAAGAGAAAAAGATATATATAAATTAAAGAAAAAAAGAGAGAAAGAGATATATAAATTAAAGAGAGGTGAAAGAAAGAAAGAAAGATAATTAAAATAAAGAGAGAGAATATATATAATTAACAATAAATTGAATTAAAAAAAGAGTGATAGAGATATAATTTAAAGAAAAAAAAGATAGATAGATAATTAAAATAAAGAATAAAAAGAGAGAGAGAGAGAATATATATAATCAACAATAAATTAAATTAAAAAAAGAGAGATAGAGATATAATTTAAAGAAAAAAAAGAGAGATAGAGATATAAATTACAGAAAGAGAGAGATACAAATTAAAGAAAGAGATATATAAATAAAAAACAGAGATATTAAAGCGAGATTAAAGAAAGAGAGATAGAGATATAAATTAAAGAAAGAAAGAGAGAATATATATAATCAATAATAAATTAAAAAAAGAGAGATAGAGATATAAAATAAATAAAAAAAGAGAGATAGAGAGAGAATATATATAATTAACAATAAATTAAAGAAAAAAAGAGAGATAGAGATATAAATAAAAAACAGATAGAGATAAAAATTAAAGAAAAAAAAGAAAGAAAAAGAGAGATCAATAAAAGAAAGAAATAGAGATAAAAATTAAAGAAAAAAAAGAGAGATAGAGATATAAATTAAAGAAAAAAAAGAAAGAAAAAGAGAGATAGAGATATAAATTAAAGAAAAAAAAATAGAGATAGAGAGATACAAATTAAAGTCAGGTCCATCTTCACCAGGTCTTATTAAAAAATGTGAGATAGAAAGAAAAAAAAAAGATAGATAGATAATTAAAATAAAGAAAAAAAGAGAGAAAGAGAGAAAAAACTAAAAAAAGATAGATAAAGATAATAAAGAGAGATAGAGATATAAATTAAAGATAAAAAGAGAGAATATATATAATCAACAATAAATTAGATAAAAAAAAATAGCTAGATACTTAAAAAAAAAAATAGATATAAATAAAAAAAAATAAAAAATGGAGATAGAGAGATACAAATTAAAGTCAGGTCTATCTCTACTAGGTCTTATTAAAAAATGAGAGATAGAGAAAAAAAAAAGATAGATAGATAATTAAAAAAAAAAAAGATAGATATAGATATAAATTAAAGAAAAAAAGAGAGATAGATAATTAAAAGAGGGAATATATATAATCAACAACAAATTAGATAAAAAAAAAAAGATAGATAATTAAAAAAAAAAAAAATAGAGCTAGAGAGATACAAATTAAAGCTAGGTCTATCTTCAACAGGTCTGATTAAAAAAAGAGAGATAGAGAGAAAAAAAAAAGATAGATAGATAATTAAAAAAAAAAAAAAGATAGATATAAATTAAAAAAAAAAAAAAAAAATAGAGCTAGAGAGATACAAATTAAAGCTAGGTCTATCTTCAACAGGTCTGATTAAAAAAAGAGAGATAGAGAGAAAAAAAAAAAGATAGATAGATAATTAAAAAAAAAAAAAAGATAGATATAGATAGATATAAATTAAAGATAAAAAAAACAGATAGAGATAAAAATTAAAGAAAAAAAGAGAGATAGATAATTAAAAGAGAGAATATATATAATCAACAATAAATTAGATAAAAAAAAGAGAGATAGATAATTAAAAAAAAAAAAAGATAGATATAAATTAAAAAAAAAAAAAAAAAAATAGAGCTAGAGAGATACAAATTAAAGTCAGGTCTCTCTTCGACAGGTCTGAACGAGGACGAGCCCAGCGCCCGCGGACAGAACCTCTCCGTTTACCGCGAGTCGTTCGAAAACACGTTCCTGGAAGACACGGAACGATTCTACACACGAGAGAGTACAGAGTTCCTCAGAAACAACCCTGTTACTGAATATATGAAGAAGGTAAGTGTATGTGTGTGTGTGTGTGTGTGAGAGAGAGGGGGGGAGAGAGAGAGAAGGAGAGAAAGGTATGTGTGTGAGGAGAAAAAAAAAAATGTGTGGAATGTAAATAGAGAGAGAGAAAGATGTGTGTGTGTGTGTGTATGTAAAAGAGAGAGAGAAAGATGTGTATGTGTGTGTATGTAAGAGAAAGATGTGTGTGTGTATGTGTATGTCTGTGTGTGTGTGTGAGAGAGTACAGAGTTCCTCAGAAACAACCCTGTTACTGAATATATGAAGAAGGTAAGGAGAGAGAGAGAGAGAGAGAGAGAGAGAGAGAGAGAGTGAGAGAATGTGTGAGAGGGAGAGGGAGAGAAAGGTGTGTGTGTGTGGGAAGGAGGGAGGGAGAGAATGTGTGTAAGAGAGAAGGAGGGAGGGAGAGAATGTGTGTAAGAGAGAAGGAGGGAGGGAGAGAATGTGTAAGAGAGAGGGAGAAAAATAAAATGTGTATGTGTGGAATGTAAATAGAGAGAGAGAAAGATGTATGTGTATGTGTGTATGTGAGGCAGAGAGTGTGTATGTGTGTGTCAGAGAGTATATGTGTATGTGTGTATGTAAGAGAAAGATGTATATATGTGTGTGTGTGTGTGTGTGTGTGTACAAGTCTACCTCCATGAAACCACACTGATATATAAGCATGTATATGTAATAAAAATACATATATTAACCTAACCTAACATACATATTTCCAGGCTGAGACGAGACTACTTGAAGAACAGAGGCGTGTACATAGAGAGTATATATGTTTGAGAGAGATATAGAGTACTGTATGTGTGTATATGCACTTATATGTAATAAAAATACATATATTAACCTAACCTTAAACATACATATTTACAGGCTGAGACGAGACTACTTGAGAGAGAGATAGAGTGTATATATGAGTGTGAGAGACAGACAGAGAGAAAAATATATATATGTATGTATGAGAGAGAATGTAATAATAATAAATAATAATAATAATAAACATACATCTATATTTACAGGCTGAGACGAGACTATGAGAGAGAGATAGAGAGTATATATGTATGTGTATGTGAGAGACAGACAGAAAGTATATATATATGTATGTATGTATGAGAGATAAAGATGTGTATGTAATAATAATAAACATACACACATATTTGCAGGCTGAGACTAGACTACTTGAAGAACAGAGGCGTGTATGTGAGAGACAGAAAAATATATATAAGTATGTATGTGCGAGAAAGATGTGTATGTAATAATAACGCATATATTAACCTTATATACATATTTCCAGGCTGAGACTAGACTACTTGAGGAACAGAGGCGTGTACAAGTTTACCTTCATGAGACAACACTGGAGAAGTTGGGCAAGACGTGTGAGAAAGTGCTCATTGAAAAACACCTTGAAATTTTCCACAACGAATTTCAACACTTGTTAAACGACGACAAAAATGAAGACTTGGCCCGCATGTATCAACTTGTGTCCAGGTGAGTGAGTAAACATGGTCATAGTACACCCGATGCCATAGATATAGTCGTCGTAAACCCGATGCTATGTAGATAAACTCATCGTAAACCCGGTACCTTAGATAAACTCTTAAACGATGACAAAAATGAAGACTTGGCCCGCATGTATCAACTTGTGTCCAAGTTAGTGAGTACGGCCATAGTACACCCGATCGTATACCCGATACCATAGATACGGCCGTCGTAAACCCTATCGTACACCCGATACCATAGATATAGTCGTCGTACACCCGACACCGTGTAGATAAACTCATAGTAAACCCGATACTATGTAAATAAACAACAACATAGTCATAGTAAACCCGATGCTACCATAGATAAATATCAACACAGCCATCGTAAACCCGATGCCAGTACACACATCTTTGTTCTTGCATACGAACCACAGATTCACAAAGAAAGAGAGAGAGAGAGAGAGAGAATGTATGTGTGTGTGTGTGTATTTATAGAAACTCGGATAAACTTTGTGTGTATGTGTATGTATAATATTTACCAGTGTGTGTGTATTTATAAAAGCTGAGATAAACTTCATATGTGTGTATGTGTGTGTGTGTATGTGTATGTATAATATTTACCAGTGTGTGTGTATTTATAAAAGCTGAGATAAACTTCATATGGGTGTGTGTGTATAATATTTACCAGTGTATAAATATGTGTGTTTTACAGAATACCAGATAAACTTCATATGTGCATACATTTGTGTGTATTTATAAAACCTTAGATAAACTTCGTGTGTATGTGTGTGTGCGTGTATAATATTTACCAGTGTATATACAGTATATGTATAATATTTACCATTATATATATGTGTGTGTATGTATAATATTTACCCATACTGTATATATATATATATATATATATATATATATATATATACAGTATATGTGTGTGTGTGTGTATACGTATAATATTTACTATTATGTATATATATAAATATGTGTGTGTGTGTGTATAATATTTTCCAGTGTGTGTGTGTGTGTATATATAATATTAACCAATATAAATAAATAAATAAATCTGTATGTGTGTTTTTCAGAATACCCGATGGTCTCCGTGAATTAAGAACATTATTGGAACAACACATCACTAATCAGGGTTTGGCAGCCATTGACAGGTGTGGCGACTCAGCTGTCAATGTAAGTTATTAAGGAGTTTGTCAAGTTTGGTATTTATTTAGTTAGTTAGTCAAAGTTTTTTTATTAAATTTATTAATCATATATATTTCTTCTTTCTTCTCTCTCTCTCTCCATCTCTCTCTATATCTCTCTCTCTCTCTCTCTCTATATATATATATATATATATATATATCTCTCCCTCTCTCTATCTATCTATCTATCTATCTCTATCTATCTATCTATCTCTATCTATCTATCTATCTATCTATCTATCTATCTATCTATCTATCTTTCTATCTATCTATATCTCTCTCTCTCCCTCTCTCTCTCTCACCAACACAACACAACACAAGTTAATCTTCCTAATAAAATAATTATAACCCTACAACTCTCTCTCTCTCTCTCTCTCTCTATCTATCTATCTATCTATCTATCTATCTATCTATCTATATATCTCTCTCTGTTTACAAGTTAATCTTCCTAATCTATATATATAAAACTGTCTGTCTGTCTGTCTGTCTGTCTGTTTAGCCGCTATGCACAGCCGCATCGTTTTACCAAGAGTATCTACATCTCTCTCTCTCTCTCTCACCAACAGGACCCCACCACAAGTACAACTCCCTCTCTATATCTCTATCTATCTATCTATCTATCTATCTATCCATATCTCTCTCTCTATCTATAATTCTCTCTCTCTCCACCAGGACCCCAAGGTGTACGTGCAGACCATCTTGGAGGTACACCGTAAATACAACTCGCTGGTACTGACGGCCTTCAACAACGACACAGGGTTCGTGGCCGCGCTGGACAAGGCCTGCGGACGATTCATCAACAACAACAGCGCCACGAAACACCCCAACTCGTCCTCCAAGTCTCCCGAACTCCTGGCCAAGTATTGCGACCTCCTACTCAAAAAGTCATCCAAGAATCCAGAAGAAGCCGAACTTGAAGACACACTCAACCAGGTTAGTTCATAAAAAGGGTTAGTTTAAGTTAAGTTAGGTTAGGTTAGGTTAGGTTAGGTTTGGTTAGGTTTGGTTAGGTTAGGTTAGCAAGGGAAAAGTTTTATTGATGTTAAGAAGGTGGAAAAAAGGTTTGGTTTGATTAGGTTAGGTTAGGTTAGTTAATAAAAAAGGTGTGTGGGAGTAGGGGACAGGCTTGGGGGGGATGCAGGAATAGGGGACAGGCTTGGGGGGGGGTTTAAGGGGGTGTGGGAATAGGGGGACCAGGTTAGTTAATAAAAAGGGTTAGTTTAAGTTAGGTTAGGGTTGGTTTGATTAATTTAGGTTAGGTTAGGTTTGGTTAGGTTAAGTTAGGTTAGTAAGGGAAAAGTTTTATTGATGTTAAGAAGGTGGAAAAAAGGTTTGGTTTGATTAGGTTAGGTTTGGTTAAGTTAGGTTAGGTTAGTTAATAAAAATGGTGTGTGTGGGAGTAGGGGGCAGGCTTGGGGTGGGTTAGGGGGGTGCGGGAGTAGGGGACAGGCTTGGGGGGGGGGTTAAGGGGGTGTGGGAATAGGGGGACCAGATTAGTTAATAAAAATGGTTAGTTTAAGTTAGGTTAGGTTAGGTTTGGTTAGGTTAGGTTAGGTTAGGTTAGGTTAGGTTAGGTTTGGTTAGGTTAGGTTTGGTTTGGTTAGGTTAGGTTAGGTTAGGTTTGGTTAGGTTAGGTTAGGTTAGTTATTATTATCATTTTTAACATTAATATTAATTCTATTATTTATATTATTATTTTTATTTTTATTATTAATCTATTTCCATCTTTTTTGTACAGGTAATGATCGTTTTCAAATACATAGAAGACAAGGACGTGTTCCAAAAATTCTACAGTAAGATGTTGGCCAAGAGATTAGTCCAGTACATGTCTGCCAGTGACGACGCCGAGGCATCCATGATATCCAAACTCAAACAGGCGTGTGGATTTGAGTATACGTCGAAACTACAGCGTATGTTCCAGGTGGGTGGGTGTGGGTGTGTATAATAATGTATGTGTGTGTGTGTGTGTGTGTGTATATAATAATGTATGTGTGTATGTGTGTGTGTGTGTGTGTGTGTGTATATAATAATGTATGTGTGTGTGTGGGGGGGGGTGTGGGTGTATATATGTGTGTGTGTGTGTGTGTGTGTGTGGATTTGAGTATACGTCTAAACTACAGCGTATGTTCCAGGTGAGTGTGTGTGTGTGTGTGTATGTGTGTGTGTGTGTATGTGTGTGTGTTTGTATATACGTCTAAACTACAGCGTATGTTCCAGGTCAGTGTGTGTGTATGTGTGTGTGTGTAAATATATATACGGTAGCCTATGTATGTATGTGTATGTGTGTACGTGTGTGTTTGTATATACATCTAAACTACAGCGTATGTTCCAGGTGAGTGTGTGTGTGTGTGTGTGAAAAAAAAATATATATATATATACATAAAATATAATAAAAAAAAAAATGGAATAATAATAATTTTGTTTATTATAATTTCTGTATATATTTATAATAATCTTGTATATAATAATTTCCATATAATAATAATCTTTTTCTTAACATTTCATGATATTGGAGAATGTATTAATAATAATGGTTTTTATAATTTCCGTACATAATAATAATTATGTATATTATAATTTCGGTATATATTAATAATAATCTTGTATATAATAATTTCCATATAATAATAATAATAATAATTTTTTTTTAACATTACAGGATAATGGTGTATCAAAAGATTTATTATAATTTCCATACGTAATAATAATAATGTTGTATATAATAATTTCCATATATAATAATAATAATAATAATTTTTATTAATAATTTCATAATATTGGAGAATGTATTAATAATTTTGTGCATTATAATTTCCACATATAATAATAATAATGTTTTATATAATAATTTCCACATATATTAATAATCTTGTATATAATAATTTCCATATATCAATAATAATAATAATCTTTTTTTGTTCCAGGATATTGGTGTATCAAAAGATTTATTATAATTGGTGTATCAAAAGATTTATTATAATTTCCATCAATGTATATGTAATAATAATAATGTTTTTATTAACATTTGCGTATATAATAATAATAATATTTTTTCTTTGCGTATATAATAATAATAATATTTTTTCTTTGCGTATATAATAATAATAATGTTTTTTCTTAACATATAATAATAATAATAATGTTTTTTGTTCCAGGATATTGGTGTATCCAAAGACCTTAACGACCAGTTCCGTAAACATTTAGTGAGCAGTAATGAACCTTTAGACTTGGACTTTACCATTCAAGTGTTGTCATCAGGGTCATGGCCTTTCCAACAATCACAAACCTTTACTCTACCACATGAGGTAAACAATTAATTACCTATTTAACTACAGTATTTATATCTTACCTATTTACTTATTAATAGTAGGATGTTATTTACCTATTTACTCTACCACATGAGGTAAATAATAAATAGGGGGTTTATTTACCTATTTAGATATGCCTATTTACTTATTTATTTATTTATTTACCTATTTATATTTTACCTTTACTCTACCACATGAGGTAAATAATAAATAATAGGGTTTATTTACCTATTTATATCTTATTTATTTACCTATTTACTCTACCACATGAGGTAAATAATAAATAATAGGGGGTTTATTTACCTATTTGTTTACCTATTTACTTATTTATTTACCTATTTACTCTACCACATGAGGTAAACAATTAATAGGGAGTTTATTTACCTATTTATCTATTTATTTGCTTATTTACTTATTTAGATATGCCTATTTAGATCTTATTTATTTACCTATTTACCTTAACTATTTAAATCTTACCTATTTAGATGTTACCTATTTGCCTATTTACTCTACCACATGAGGTAAACAATTAATAGGGTTTTTTATTTTTACCGTAAAATCGTTAAAAAAAAAGGGATTTTTGAAAGTTTGCAATTTTTAATATACATTGATATCATCATCATATATTATTATTATATATGTATTAATTAGTTATCTCTGTGTACAGTTGGAGAGGAGTTTGTAGTATTATTATTATTAATATCATCATTATATATTATTATTATATATATTAATTAATTTCTCTTTATGTACAGTTGGAGAAGAGTGTATCAAGATTCACCACCTTCTATTATTATTACATATATAGTATTATTATCTATTTATTATATATATTAATTAATTTTCTTTATGTACAGATGGAGAGGAGTTTGTATTATTATTATTATTATATATATTAATTAATTATCTCTGTGTACAGTTGGAGAGGAGTTATTATTATTATTATTATATATATTAATGAGTTATCTTTGTGTACAGTTGGAGAGGAGTTATTATTATTATTATACATATATATTATTATTATTATATTATTATTACTATTATTATCTATTTATTAATGAGTTTATTATTATTATACATATATAGTATTATTATTATACAGTATATATTATTACACATGATTATTATTACATATCATATCATATTATTATATATATTAATTAATTTCTCTCTGTGTACAGTTGGAGAGGAGTTATTATTATTATTACTATATATATTATTATTATTATTGTTATTAATGATTTATCTTTATGTACAGTTAGAGAGAAGTTATTATTATTACATATATACCATTATTATCTATATATTAATTAATTTTTCTTTATATACAGTTGGAGAGGAGTGTATCAAGATTTACCACCTTCTATTATTATTATTATCTATTTATTATATATATTAATGATTTATGTTTATGTATAGTTAGAGAGGAGTTATTATTATTACTATATATATTATTATCTATTTATTAATGAGTTTATTACCATTATTATTCTATATATTAATTAATTTTTCTTTCTATACAGTTGGAGAGGAGTGTATCCAGATTTACCACCTTCTATTCAAGTCAACACAGTGGCAGGAAACTCAATTGGCTGTTCCACTTATCAAAGGGAGAAATTGTTACTAACTGCTTTAAAAACAGGTGTGTGTGTGTGTGTGTGTGTTTGTGTGTGTGTGTGTGGGGGGGGGGGAGGGGGAGGGAGATAGAGAGAGGGAGAGATACAGATAGATAGAGAAAGAGAGATGGAGAGATAGATAGAGATGGAGAGATACAGATAGATAGAGAAAGAGAGATAGATAAAGAAAGAGAGATGGAGAGATAGAGGGATGGAGAGATAGACAGACAGAGAGAGATGGAGAGATAGACAGACTAATGGAGAGACAGAGAGATGGAGAGATAGAGATAGACAGACAGAGAGAGATGGAGAGATGGACAGACAGACATAGATAGATAGAAAGAGATAGAGACATGGAGAGACAGACAAATAGACAGAGAGATAGACAGACTAACAGACAGAGATAGATGGACAGATAGACAGATAGAGAGATACATGGAGAGAAAGAAAGAAATAGACAGATAGACATACTGTAGACAGACAAAAATAGACAGATAGACAGGTAAACAGACAGACAGACAAACAGGTAAAGAGACATACATACAGACAGACAGACAGTAGGTAAGATAGTTATATAAAAGTTTCATAGTTTTTTCTTGGGAATATTAATTTTTATTTGTAATTCTTTCCATCATTTGAAATAATATTATTATTATTAATATTATGATGAGTAATATCATTATTATTATTACTAATATTATTATGACAATTATTATTATTATGACATTATTATTATTACTATTATAACTACTATTATTTTTACTATCATTATTATTATTATAACTACTATTATTGTTACTATTACTATCATTATTATTATTATTATTATAACTACTATCATCATCATTATTATTATTATTATTATAACTACTATTATTTTTACTATCATTATTATTATCATTATTATTATTATTATTATTATTATTATTATAAGTAGTATTATAACTACTATTATTACTATAACTATTATTATTATAACTATTATTATTATTATTATTATTATTATTTTTATTATTATTATTATTATTATAAGTAGTATTATAACTACTATTATTTTTATTATTATTATTATTATTATTATTATTCTCTTTTCAGATATACACTACAAGCTTCCACATTCCAAATGGCTGTGTTATTACAATTCAATAATGCTGTGTCCTGGACTGTGGCACATCTACAGGTGAGTGTGTGTGTGTGTGTGTGTGTGTGTGTGTGTGTGTGTGTGGTAGAGAGAGAGAGTGAGGGTGGGAGGGAGGGAGGGACAGAGAGAGGGTGGGGGGGAGGGAGAGAGAGAGTGTGTGTGTTAGAGAGAGAGAGGGAGGGAGAGAGAGAGTGTGTATGTGTGGTAGAGAGGGAGGGAGAGTGTGTGTGTAAGGTAGAGAGGGAGGGAGGGGGAGTGTATGTGTGTGTATGATAGAGAGAGTGTATGTGTATGTGTGTGTGTGTGGTAGAGAGGGAGAGTGTGTGTGTGTGTTAGATAGAATGAGAGAGTGTGTGTATGTATGTGTATGTGAGAGAGAGAAAAATAGGGAAGTGTGTGTATGTATGTATGTGTAAGAGAGAGAGAGAGAAATAGGAAAGTGTGTGTATGTATGGTAGAGAGAGAGAGAGAGAGAGAGAGAGAGAGAGAGAGAGAGAGAGAGAGAGAGAGAGAGAGAGAGAGAGAGAGAGAGAATTAAAAGAGTGTATAAATAAATAAAAAGTTTAATATACATATCTTATATATATTTTATCTTTTATTATTACACACACACACATTATTATTATTATTATTACACATACACACACACATTATTATTATTATTACACACACACACACACACATTATTATTATTATTATTACACACACACACACACATTACTATTATTATTATTATTAAATTTTCTATTTGTCTTTTACACACATATACACACATTATTACTATTATCATTACTATTATTATTATTACACACACACACACACATACATTATTATTATATATATATATTATCTATTTATCTTTTACACATATATACACATTATTATTATTATTATTATATATATATTTATCTATTTATCTTTTACACACACACACACACATCATTATTATTATTATTATTATTACACACACACACACACATACATTATTACTATTATTATTACTATTATTATTATTATTATATATATTTATCTATTTATCTTTTACACACATACACATATTACTATTATTATCATTATTATTATATATATATTTATCTTTTACACACACACACACACATCATTATTATTATTATTATTACACACACACATACACATTATTATTATCATTACTATTATCATTACTATTACTACTACTATTATTATATATTTTATTATATTATTACTATTACTACTATCATTATTTATATATATATTTATCTATTTCAATGTTTTCAGGAGATGACCGGAATCTCCCAGGAAATTCTCACCCAAGTTGTCCAGATTTTACTCAAGTGTAAATTGTTGATCTCCGAAGACGACGACAACGACGTGACCAGCGACTCACGTGTCAGTCTGTTTATTGGCTACAAGAACAAGAAGCTCAGGGTTAATATTAATGTGCCTATGAAGACGGAGATGAAGGTATGTATGTATGTATGTACGCACTCATAGATAGATAGATAGACACACATTATTATTATTAC
>JAWZYT010005211.1:35000-40000 GCA_034508575.1 Petrolisthes manimaculis
ATTATTATTATTATTATTATTATTATTATTTTATTATTATTATTATTATTATTATTATTATTATTATTATTATTATTATTATTATTATTTCATTATTATTATTTCGTTATTAAATTATTTTTATTATTATTATTATTTCGTTATTATTATTATTATTATTATTATTATTATTATTATTATTATTTCATTATTAAAATATTATTATTATTATTATCATTATTATTATTATTATTATCATTATTAAGTTATTTTTATTCACTCATTATTAAAAAAAAACGTCAAATTTAAAATGTGATTATTTTTTTTATTATTATTTTTTATTAATAATATTATAAATGAAGTATTTTGATTCCTTCATAATATATATAATTATATCAGGAAACAACAAAAATAATAATAATAATAATATTTGGAAAAGTTTGAAGGAAAATTGGTTACTTCAAATTTTATCAATATTGAAATTTATTCCTTATAATTATTTGGTAAATTTGTAGAACTCCGATTACTCCAAAATTAAACCACAAAACAGATTTATTAATATGTACAGTTGCCCAAAAATATATTGCGACAATTATTGATACAACGTTAATTAAATATATTAATTAAATATATTGATTCAATGTTAATTTAATATATTAATTAAATATATTGATACAATGTTAATTTAATATATTAATGTCCATAGTTGTTTGTAGGGATTATATGTATGTATGTATGTATTACAGAAGGATATGTATATTTCCTTCTGTTATACATGTTATATTATAAGTATGTATTACAGAAGGATATGTATATTTCCTTCTGTTATACATGTTATATTATAAGTATGTATTACAGAAGGATATGTATATTTCCTTCTGTTATACATGTTATATTATAAGTATGTATTACAGAAGGATATGTATATTTCCTTCTGTTATACATGTTTATAAGTATGTATTACAGAAGGATATGTATATTTCCTTCTGTTATACATGTTTATAAGTATGTATTACAGAAGGATATGTATATTTCCTTCTGTTATACATGTTTATAAGTATGTATTACAGAAGGATATGTATATTTCCTTCTGTTATACATGTTTATAAGTATGTATTACAGAAGGATATGTATATTTCCTTCTGTTATACATGTTTATAAGTATGTATTACAGAAGGATATGTATATTTCCTTCTGTTATACATGTTTATAAGTATGTATTACAGAAGGATATGTATATTTCCTTCTGTTATACATACTTATAGTCCATACAAATAGTTGTGGATATTACTAGGGTTAAAATTATATCAAGATTTGTCGCAATACTTTTTTTTGGCAACTGTACATTGAGTGTGTGTGTGTGTGTGTGTGTGTGTGTTTTCTGATATACTACAAATTTACCAAACAAAAAAAATCACCTTAAATTAATTGAAAGAGAAAGTTAATAATAATAATGAATAATAATAATAATATCCCCAAAATTAATAATAATAATAATAATAAATAATAATGATAATAATAATAATACCCCAAAATTAATAATAATAAATAATAATAATAATAATAATAATATCCCAAAAATTAATAATAATAATAATAATAATAATAATAAATAATAAATAATAATATTTTTTGGTAGATTGGAGTTTGCCAGGAAACAAACACACAAACAAACAAAAAGTAAACAACCCAGATTAAATAAACAAAAATGTTGTTGTTGTTGTTGTTGCTTGGAATAATTTGGAGGAAAACGATTACTTCATAATTACACCCATTAAATTATTAAATAAAGGATAATTAATGTCTGTATAATTTATTCCTAATTTATTCCTATTTTATCAATGGTCTAATGTACGAATTCTATTTTTTGGTTAAACTCTATGTAAGTGTAACTATTATTATTATTATTATTATTATTATTATTATTATTATTGTCATCATAAGCTGCGGATAAATATTATTATTATTATTATTATTATTATCATCATAAGCTGTGGATAAATATTATTATTATTATTATTATTATTATTGTTATTATTATTGTGTTTGTGAAATTATCCATGTTTTGTATTCAAGAACATCATTGTATACCATGGGATGGTGTTGGTACTATGACACACACACACACACACACACACACACACACACACACACACACACACACACACACACACACACACACACACACACACACACACACACACACACGCCATCGTCGATCCCAATAAATATTTTTTTAATTCTTTTACCATGTGGAAAATAATTAGTCAACAATTATTCAGATATAAATATTTATAATTTATATTAAATAATGTGACTTATATTTACAAAAGTTTTCATCAAATGTAAATATTGTAGAATTTTTATGTAAAACCTAAAAATAATGGTAAATATTATTATTATTATTATTATTATTATTATTATTATTATTATTATTATTATTGTATTATTAAATGTTCAACAAATACAATTTTTTTTCTGTTGGCTTATGGGAAATAGAATAAATTATTTGATGTTAAATGAAGATGATATTATTTACATCACATTAATATTAAATGAATGTTAATTTTTTTTATTATTAACAATTTAACAATTTACTGTCTAATGTTTTCACGTTCACATAATTATGATGTTATTGTTTTAAGTAGTGTGTGTGTGTGTGTGTGTTATTGTTTTAAGTAGTGTGTGTGTGTGTGTGTGTTATTGTTTTAATCTATATCTATTTCTATCTATATCTTTCTCTGTCTGTCTCTATTTCTATCTATATCTATATCTTTCTATTTCTATCTATCTATATCTATCTGTATCTATATCTATATCTTTCTATTTCTATCTATCTCTTATTTGTCTATCTATTTCTATCTATCTATCTATTTCTATCTATATGTATGTATTATATTTGACCACAACTGTGTGTATGTATGTATTATATCATGTATAGTTGGTCATTTTTAGATTGTGTGTGTGTGTGTGTGTGTGTGTATGCAATTTCAACTTAACAAATATATTAATGGATTTTGGTGATAAAAACGAATATATGCACATGTTAATATTTTTATTATTTGCTCATAAGTTTATCAGTTATAATAATTAATTAAGGTTTGCAAAATATAAAACGAAAATTATTATTATTATTATTATTATTAAATTTTTGGTACAGTTGCCAAAAAATGTATATGGACTATAAGTATGTATAACAGAAGGAAATATACATATCCTTCTGTAATACATACTTATAAACATGTATAACAGAAGGAAATATACATATCCTTCTGTAATACATACTTATAAACATGTATAACAGAAGGAAATATACATATCCTTCTGTAATACATACTTATAAACATGTATAACAGAAGGAAATATACATATCCTTCTGTAATACATACTTATAAACATGTATAACAGAAGGAAATATACATATCCTTCTGTAATACATACTTATAAACATGTATAACAGAAGGAAATATACATATCCTTCTGTAATACATACTTATAAACATGTATAACAGAAGGAAATATACATATCCTTCTGTAATACATACTTATAATATAACATGTATAACAGAAGGAAACATACATATCCTTCTATAATACATACATACATACATATAATCCCTACAAATAAACAACTATAAACATTAATATATTTAATTAATGTATGTTGTATCAATAGTTGTCGCAATACATTTTTTGGCAACTGTACATTGAATTGCCTTTATTCCTCCAAAGTTCTCCAGGCAACAGAATTTAATAACAATATAATAGTGGTATTATTTGTTGCTTTGAAAAGTTTGGAGAAATTAGTAGCATTTCAATATACCAAAAATTATATAGGCACGTTACATTGTAAATAAATAAGCATTGGGGGAAGTTGGGTTAGGAGGGGTGTGTGTGTGTGAGAGAGGGGGTGGGGGGGGGGTGAGAGAGAGGGGTGTGTGTATGTGTGAGAGAGAGAGGTGTGGGTGTGTGTGTGAGAGAGAGGGGGGGTGGAGGTGTGAGAGAGAGAGGTGTGGGTGTGTGTGTGAGAGAGAGGGTGTGTGTGTGTGTGTGAGAGAGAGAGGGTGTGTGTGAGAGAGGGTGGGGGGGGGAGAGGGGTGTGTGTGTGAGAGAGAGAGAGTATAAGTGTGTGTGTGCAAGAGAGAGAGATAGTATATGTATGAGAGAGATAGTATATGTGAGAGAGTGTGTGTATGAGAGAGAGAGTATAAGTGTGTGTGTGTATGAGAGAGATAGTATAAGTGTGTACAAGAGAGATAGTATAAGTATGTGTGTGTGTGTGTATGTATGTTTAAGCCTTGATTCCTTGTTGTTGTTGTTGTTGTTGTTGTTGCATCACGGCCAATTGTTGATCTAATTTCACTTCCATCATATCCATTACAACTGAAAAAAAAAAAAAAACATTATATTAATACAATTTAATATAATTATACGCACTACAACTCAAAAAAAAAAAAAGAAAAAAAAATAAGTACCATTTATTAAAATTTAATATAATTATACGCATTACAACTGAAAAAAAATACATACAACATTATATTAATACAATTTAATATAATTATACGCATACAACTCAAAAAAAATAAAAATAAATAAATAAGTACCATTTATTAAACTTTAATATAATTATACGCATATAACTAAAAAAAAAACATTATATTAATACAATTTAATATAATTATACGCATATAACTAAAAAAAAAGATAAGATTAATACAATAAAAAATATAATTATACGCATACAACTAAAAAAAAATACATATTTAATATAATTATACGCATACAACTCAAAAAAAAAGATAAGATGAGATTAATACAATTTAATATAATTATACGCATTACAACTAAAAAAAAAAAATATATATTAAGTACCATTTATTAAACTTTAATATAATTATACGCATACACATTAAAACTAAAAAAATAATAAAATAAAAAGGTAGGATTAAGTATCATTTAATAATATTTATTACACACGTTCTATCTATCTATCTATCTATCTATCTATCTATATCTATCTA
>JAWZYT010005211.1:45000-75000 GCA_034508575.1 Petrolisthes manimaculis
GAATTAAATTATAAGTGTATGACAATAGGGATCGAGACTTCAATAATTAATCCTATTCAAATGTAGAACTAACAAAATTAACTTGGGAAATAGAAAAAAGATTTATCAACCAGGCAGACAACAGCTAGAGTGAGAGAGGAAATAGCATTACAACAACCATATAGGCCTACCAGGAAAATGAAGATATGATAACTGTAAATTTGCTTTTCAACAGAAACACAATAGAAGAAAGTAAAAAAAAGTGTTGTATAAAATTTGGAAAAAGAGAGATAAGAAAGTGAAAGAAATAGATATAGTCTATCATATGTATAATATGTATATTATTATGTAGTTCACTATGTTTCATGTTAACCTGAGAGAGAGTGGGAGAGGGGGATCGTGTGTGTGTGTGTGTGTGTGTGAGAGAGTGGGGGTGTGTGTGTGTTTGTGAGAGAAAGAGAGAAAGAGAGAGAATTAATACAAATAATAATAATAATAATAATAAGTGTCGTTCCCTAAGGCACTAAATACCCTGACATTCAACTAACAGATATTCAAAGATGATTTTCTGTAAGAGGTAATTACGTCTGTGACTCGATCCACCTCTGACTCATAATTTGGCATTTGCTTTCGTGTTGTGGTTATTTGTGGTTATATTTCCTTTCCTGCTGGCCTTTCCACAGTTTATGAAGAAGGTACTCGAACTGTACTAACGTTTATTAATTAATAATTATCTATTTAATAATAATTTAATAATTATCTATTATTATTATTATTATTATTATTATTATTATTACGTTTCTACTTCCACCACCCACTCAGCTGGCAACTCGTTCCAGCTGGCAGGTGTTCACGTAGGCCCTACTCTATTGGAGAATGCATTTTTCCTGACATAAATAGTATTGATCTCTGTTTAAATATTTTCTTCGAGTTGCCCTCCCTCATCGCGAAGATTCTCCATGGTCCTATTTTCCGCTGATGATTTTGTACGTCTCGATCACGTACGGTCCATATTTCGATCAGGTCCCCGGACGAGATCTTCTATATGTAAGGGTAGGTACTAGGTAGGTCCAGTTTCCTTAATTTCCCTTCATAGGAAAGGTCCTACAGTCCAGGTAAAGTCATGGTCTAATGTACTGCAACACCTTCCAATGAGATGGCTTCGAAAAATGATCCGAAACTATAGCTGTTGGTGTGTGCAATTTTGGTTCATAAAATTAACTCCAATAGCTCGCTTTTATTCACCAGGTTGCAGTACATTAGACCATGACTTTACCACACCTTTGTTGCATGATGTTGCACGTTTTCCAGCGCCTCCACATCTCTGAAGTTGAACTGAAACAGGGAATATTTGAGGTAAAAACAAGGGAAATTATGAAGTTTAAAGTTGGGGAAAATTGGTCAACATTGTTCATATATTTTTTTACTATATTTTGAATATTTTTTGACTATCTTCATGAGTCAAAAACAGGGAATATTTTCTGACTATCTCCATGAGGGAATTAATATTTGAGGTAAAAAACAAGGAAAATTCTGATATTAAAAGTTGGGGAAAATTGGTCAACATTGTTCATATATTTTTTGACTATTTTTTGACTATCTTCATGAGTAAAAAACAGGGAATATTTTTTTACTATCTTCATGAGTAAACAGGGAATATCTGAGGTAAAAAACAAGGAAAATTCAGAAATTAAAACTTGGGGAAAATACGCGTTGAGGTAAAAATCTGGCAACACTGCTTTTACTATGAGGCTGAGGGGGGACTGGGGAGTGAGGGCAAAGATGGCGTCAGGTCGTGTGTTTGAGAAGGTCACTGTGTTTATTTTACACGAGGACGGGACAAGGACGAGTAAATATTCCGATCCAGTGACTGTAAGACTTGAGTATGACCCCCATGGCCTCTCTTGTAAGGTCAAACAAGGTAAATATGACCTTTAATAGGGTCAAAATAGGGTTATAATACACCCCCCCCCCTCCCTCTCTCTCTTAACAATAACAAAGCACATGAAACCGATTATTCTTAATTAATATCTAAATAATGTTTTATATCGACTGTATTTATGTATTTTAGGTTTAAGTTTGTCATGGGGTGATTAATAACTATAATTAATCCATATGTCTGTGTGTTTTTAATTCGTAATTTGAGAATTATGCTGCTCGTAAAAATATTTCTAATTTTTTTTCGAGTTTTTTTTTTTTTTTGGCGTGGATGAGTTTTTTATTTTTTATTTTTTTATAATGTTATTTTGGAGTAACTTAATTCCTCCAAAGCAACAGATTAATGTAAATAATGGTATATTGTTCAGTTCTCTTAAATAGTTTGTAAGTTAGTTAACGTAAGGAATAATTAACGTTAACTAACTAATATATACGTTATTTGTAATTCAATTTTTTAAGTTATTTATAATTTTTAGTTCTGCCTAACTTGATTAATTAAAATGTAATTAATAACTCGAATTTAACATTTATTTAACTTATAATTTTTAGTTATGCCTAACATTTATTTAACTTATAATTTTTCATTCTTCCTAAGTTAACTAATTATTTTTAAGTATAATTAGCAATAAAAAAAATGTGATAAAGATAAAGGTGTGACAACAAGCAGGAAGGAAATAAATTAATAAATATATAAAAAGAAAAGAGGGAATAGTTGAAAAAGTCAGTATAATTAGCAACTATTATTATTATTATTATTATTATTATTATACTCTGTTCAAAACTTGTGTTCCATTTTCCTCTATTTCTATCTATATCTTTCTACCTATCTCTCTCTGTCTCTATTTCTATCTATATCTATTTCTATCTACTGTATATCTTTCTATCTATCTATATCTTTCTACCTATCTCTCTCTATCTCTATTTCTTTCTATCTATATCTTTCTATCTATTTCTATCTATCTCTTATCTGTCTATCTATCTATCTATCTATTTCTATATCTATCTAAGCATAAGAAGCCAGCGGAACACAAGTTTTTAACACACTATAGGATTAATTAACATATATGTATTTTTTTAATTAACATATATTAAAAAAAAAAATTCTGCCTAAATAATTAATTGAAGTATAATTAATAAATTGAGTTTAATTTTTTTTTATAATATTCCTTTCTGCCTAAATAATTAATTGAAATATAATTAATAATATTATTTATCATAGATGTATACTAATTGTGTTAAAATTGAATGAGTGAAGATGTTAGTAATTAATTGAAGGCTGGTTTATGGTTGTGTGTGTGTGTGTGTGTGTGTGTGTATGTATGTATGTATGTATGTATGTATGTGTGTGTGTATGTATGCATAAAACTTTGAATATGAGTATTAATGGGGTGTGGGAATAGGGGGACAGGCTTGGGGTTTTTTTGGGGGGTGCAGGAGTAGGGGGGACAGGCTTGGGGGGGGGTTAGGGGGTGCAGGAATAGGGGGACATGCTTTCTACCAACCCCAAGCCTGTCCCCCTATTCCTGCAACCACCCAAGCCTGTCCCCATATTCCTGCACCCCCCAAACCTGTCCCCCTATTCCTGCACCCCCCCCAAACCTGTCCCCCTATTCCTGCACCCCCCCCAAACCTGTCCCCCTATTCCTGCACCCCCCCCAAACCTGTCCCCCTATTCCTGCACCCCCCCAGTCCCCCCCAAGCCTGTCCCCCTATTCCCGCACCCCCCCAGTCCCCCCCCCAAGCCTGTCCCCTACTCCCACACCCCTTAAATAATGTACTATATAATTTTAATGTTTACCCAACAGGCGGGACGTTGTTTATGGAGATTCCCGTTGTGTGTGTGTGTGTGTGTGTGTGTGTGAAAGTTTAAATATGAGTAGTAAATAATGCAATGTGTGTGTGTGTCTGAAAGTTTAAATATATATAAGTAGTAAATAACGTACTATATAATTTTATAATGTTTACCCAACAGGCGGGACGTTGTTGTTGGAAATTCCCGTTGATGCCAAAACCGAATGTTGCCGTTTGGCCTCAAAATCGTACATATTTGCCTCATCACACGAAGACCTCCAATTTACATTCGCCATAGAGTCGGGTGAGTTTGTGTGTACAGTTTACAAGTGCTATTATGTATACAGTCTATTGTTATTTCGTGGAAGTGTTGGCCCAGGTTAGGTCCCAGTAGTCTGCCCAGGTTAGGTCCCGGTAGTCTGTACAGGTTAGGTCCAGGTAGTCTGTCCAGGTTAGGTCCCGGTAGTCTGTACAGGTTAGGTCCCGGTAGTCTGTACAGGTTAGGTCCCGGTAGTCTGTACAGGTTAGGTCCCAGTAGTCTGTACAGGTTAGGTCCCAGTAGTCTGTACAGGTTAGGTCCCGGTAGTCTGCACAGGTTAGGTCCCGGTAGTCTGTACAGGTTAGGTCCCAGTAGTCTGTACAGGTTAGGTCCCAGTAGTCTGTACAGGTTAGGTCCCAGTAGTCTGTACAGGTTAGGTCCCAGTAGTCTGTACAGGTTAGGTCCAGGTAGTCTGTCCAGGTTAGGTCCAGGTAGTCTGCCCAGGTTAGGTCCCAGTAGTCTGCCCAGGTTAGGTCCCAGTAGTCTGTACAGGTTAGGTCCCGGTAGTCTGTACAGGTTAGGTCCCGGTAGTCTGTACAGGTTAGGTCCCGGTAGTCTGTACAGGTTAGGTCCCAGTAGTCTGTACAGGTTAGGTCCCAGTAGTCTGCCCAGGTTAGGTCCCGGTAGTCTGCCCAGGTTAGGTCCCGGTATTCTGTCCAGGTTAGGTTCCGGTAGTCTGTACAGGTTAGGTCCCAGTAGTCTGTACAGGTTAGGTCCCTGTAGTCTGCCCAGGTTAGGTCCCGGTAGTCTGTACAGGTTAGGTCCAGGTAGTCTGTACAGGTTAGGTCCCAGTAGTCTGTACAGGTTAGGTCCCGGTAGTCTGTACAGGTTAGGTCCCAGTAGTCTGTCCAGGTTAGGTCCCGGTATTCTGTCCAGGTTAGGTCCCGGTAGTCTGTACAGGTTAGGTCCCGGTAGTCTGTATAGGTTAGGTCCCAGTAGTCTGTCCAGGTTAGGTCCCGGTATTCTGTCCAGGTTAGGTCCCGGTAGTCTGCTGTGGTCTAGGTCAGGTCAGGTTAGGTCAGGTCAGGCTAATTTCAAAGTGATGGTATGTACAGTTAGACACACATAAATCCGATACACCTCGCTACTTATGAGATAATTATATACCTATGACAGGAAGGAGAGTAAGCAAAAGTTATAATAGTTTGTTGACAAGCAGACAGTAATAATATTTTACTGTCTGTCTGTCTGTCTACAAACTACCTTAGTGTATTTATTTGTTTTTGAAAGAAATTAATATATATTGAAAAACCTTGGTGTAAAGAAATTATTATTTGTTTTGTAAAGAAATTATATTTATATACCGTTATTGAGAAACTTTGGTGTATTTATTTGATTTGTAAAGAAATTAATATGTATTATTTATGTATTGTTATTTATTATTATGTATTATTATTTATTATTATGTACCTTGGTGTATGTATTTATTTTGTAAAGAAATTAATATGTATTGTTATGTATTATTATGTATTATTATGTACTTTAGTGTATTTATTTATTTAGTAAAGAAATTATTATGTATTATTATGTATTATTATGTACTTTAGTGTATGTATTTATTTTGTTTATTGGGTTTCAGATGCGAGAAAGTTCCACAATGTAATTTTCAAGATGCGACAAGGGAAGGAAGTATCCGTGTTTAACGAAAGGACGGATGATTCCAGTGCTACTCAATATTTCCAGGCGAGTGTGTGTGTGTGTGTGTGTGAAAGAGAGAGAGAGAGAGAGAGAGGGAGGGGGAGAGAGAGAGGGGGGGGGATGTGTGTGTGAAAGAGAGAGAGGGAGAGAGAGGGAGGGGGGGAATGTGTGTGTGTTTGTGTGTGAAAGAGAGAGAGAAGGGGAGAGGGGGGGATGTGTGTGTGTGTGTGTGTATGAAAGAGAGAGGGAGGGAGAGAGAGAGAATGTGTGTGTGTGAAAGAGAGAGGGGGGGAATGTGTGTGTTTGTGTGTGAAAGAGAGAGAGAGAGAGAATGTGTGTGTGTGTGTGTGTGTGAGAGAGGGAGAGAGAGAGAGAGAGAGAATTTGTGTTTGTGTATGTGAGAGAGAGAATTTGTGTCGTGTGTGTGTGTGAGAGAGAGAATTTGTGTCGTGTGTGTGTGTGTGTGTGAGAGAGAATTTGTGCCTGTATATGTGTGTGAGAGAGAATTTGTGTTTTTGTGTGTGTGTGTGAGAGAGAGAATATGTGTGTGTGTGAGCAAGAAAGAATGCGTGTCTGTGTGTGTGAGAGAGAGAATGTGTGCCTGTATGTGTGTGTGAGTGAGAGATAATTTATGTGTGTGTGTTTACAAGAGAGAGAGACTGTTTGTGTACAGTATCTCAAAAGAAATTATGTACCCACAAACTAATATATATATTTTTATTACAAATTTGGTATTACTGTTTATATTACAAAAACATTTCAATACTATTTATATTAGATATTATATATATTTTTATTACAAAATTAATGTGGTATTAGTGTTTATATTACAAAGACATTTTAATATTATTTATATTATATATGTAGTCTATTAGATGTTATATATATTTTTATTACAAATGTGGTATAACTTTTTATATTACAAAGACATTTTAATACTATTTATATTATATAGTCTATTATTAAATATTGTATGATATATAACTCCTTGAATGTAATAAATAAGTTTGTTTATTGATACACACATATATATTATTACATTACAAAATAATATATTATTATGAAACTAATATTTATTTTGTGTTTTTATTTTGCAGTTCTACAGTTACCTCTCACAACAACAGAATATGATGCAGGTTAGTAATATAATTCTATTTAACTACTGTATTTGTATTATAGACTATAGACTGTTTGTTCATAAATTATCATATACGGTTTTATTGTTATGATTCTATTTAAGTACAGTATTTGTTTATTAACCATGACTGTAATACGGTTGTGAAAGATAAGAATGGGCAAGTGATTGTAGAGAAGCGTGGTAAAGTTGAAAGGTGGAAAGAATATTTTGATGAACTGTTGAATGAAGTGGAACGCGGGCAAACATAGTTGGATGGGGTATGAGAGAAAGAAGAAGAGAGGTAGTGGAGGAGGAAGAGGTGGGGATCAGAAGGGGAGAAGTGAGTGAGGCTTTGAAGAAGGTGAAGATCAGGGATAGATGGAGTGTGTGGGGGTTGAGATAGTGGTTGAGTGGGTGTGGAAAATGTGTAGTTTAGCATGGGAAAAGGGAAGCGTGCCTGAAGATTGGAAAACAGGAATGATAGTGTCTCTGTACAAGGGTAAAGGGGAAAGAGGAGTATGTGGTAACTACAGAGGAATATGTCTCCTTAGTGTAGTAGGTAAGGTATAGTGTAGGGTAGTGAGTGAGAGTGAGAGCAAAAACTTGTGAGAGGTGGGTGGGTGAGGAGTAGGGTGGGTTTAGGAAGGGTAGAGGGTGTGTAGATCAGATTTTCTCCTTGAGATGTGTAATAAGAAGTATTTAGAGAAGGGACAGAAGTTGTATGCTGCTTTTATGGATTTGGAGAAGGCATATGACAAAGTCGATAAAGAAGGTCTTTGGAAAGTACTGCGAATATATGGAGTGGGTGGAAAGTTGCTTGAGGCAGTAAAGAGCTTGTATGAGGGTGCAAGAGTGGCAGTCCGGGTGGAAAGTGAACAAAGTGAGTACTTCAACTTGAACATTGGGTTGAAACAAGGGTGTGTGATGTCTCTATGGCTGTTCAGTGTATATAATTATATGGATGGAGTTATGAAAGAAATACAGGTAAGAGCAGTGAATGTTGGTGTACCTATGATAAGGGAAGGAAGTGAGTGGAAGTTACCTGTGCTACTGTTTGCTGATGATACAGTTCTGTTAAGTGACGATGAGAGGGAATTACAGGGTTTGGTGAATATGTTTAGAGATGTGTGTGTGCGAGAAACGAAACCTGAAGGTGAATGCGGCAAAGAGCAAAGTTATGGTTTTTGAAAGGGGTACAGCCACGGGTAGTGAAGTGAGGTTAAATGGACAGGTTATAGAGAATGTCAGCACATTTAAGTATTTGGGCAATGTGATGAGTAAAGATGGAAGTCTGGAAGGTGAGATGTGGGAGAGGGAAGTGACAAGGAATAGGGCCATGAGTATGTAAGTGAAGAAGACGTTATATGATAGTGTGGTAATCCCGACACTGACGTAAGGGAGTGAAACGTGGACCATGACGGAGAGATATAAAGCAAGAGTTAGAGGAGTGGAAATGAGTTACCTAAGAAGTGCATGTGGAGTAACATGGAGAGATAGACTGACCAATGAAGAGGTATGTGAACGATGTGGTGTGGATGTGGATGTACTAGAGAGAGTGAAGAGAAACACCTTGAGGTGGTTTGGTCATGTGGAGCGTATGGGAGGTGAGAGGTTGGTTAAGAAGGTGGATGGACGGAGAGGAAGGGGTAGACCTAGAATGAGGTGGAGGGATGGGGTGGAGAGGTATAGGAGTGAGAGTGGCATTGGGTGGGAGGAAGGACACCAGTTAACAGGGAACAGGGGTTCATGGAGGCGATTCATTTGTGGCCACCCCTTTGGGGATTGAGGCGTCGGGCAATAGATAGATAGAACCATGACTGTTTCTTCAATAGTACCATATAATGTTATACACTGTTTTATTATGTATTTACTTCCATTATTTATGTATACTGTTTATTTACAGGACTATATAAGGACGGTATTTGCTTCCTTTTTCTATATATAATCATTATTTACAGGATTATATAAGGAAGGGGACATATCAACATTATTATATATTATTATTATTATTATTCTATTTATTTATTTACTTCCTTTATCTATATATAATCATTGTTTACAGGACTATATAAGGACGGTATATGCTTCCTTTTTCTATATATACTGTTTATTTACAGGACTATATAAGGACAGGGACATATCAACATTATTATTATTATGATTCTATTTATTTACTTCCTTTAGCTATATAATATTATAATCGTTGTTTACAGGATTATATATGGATGATTATATTTGACCACGACTGTATATATAATAATTATTTACAGGATTATATAAGGACGGGGACATACCAACGTGCTATCCTCTCCAATATGAGTGATTTCCGAGACAAGATTGTGTTGGATGTCGGTGCAGGTTCAGGCATTCTCTCCTTCTTTGCTGCCCAGGCCGGAGCTCGGAAAGTGTATGCTGTTGAAGCGTCCTCTATGGCACAACACTGTGAGGTGGGTATAGTCTATTGAAAGATAATGTATGTATGTATGTATGTATAGTTGTGGTCAATAATAATCATCCACATATGGGTATCTCGAACAATTTACTGTCTGATGTTTTCACGTTCACATATGATGTTATTGTTTTTAGTAGTGTGTGTGTGTGTGTGTTATTGTTTTAAGTAGTGTGTGTGTGTGTGTGTGTGTTATTGTTTTTAGTAGTGTGTAGCTGCTTGTAGTAAATTAAAAGATGGTAGTTAACCTATTTATTGTAAAGTTTATCATCTAAGGAACAGAGGGAAGCTGTCAAACTCTTACCTGAGTTACTCCCCCCTATATGGATGATTATATTTGACCACGACTGTATGTACGTATAATTATTAAGAGCTGAATATAGTTAAAATTGTTCTATGTACAGTGAAAGCCCTTTTATCCGGCACCAGTGGGACCGAGAAATTGCCGGATACAAGAAAGTGTACTTTAAAATTACGTTACTCTACATTCTTTCACAAGTTAAGTTAATAGACCCCGATGCAATGTATTTCGGTAGGTACATTATTTATACATCATTACATACATATTTATGTATATATACAGATGACTCAAATAAATCCGAGGAGTTCTTATACATAACGAGCGAAATTATAATAAACATTATCAGGAAATTAGATCACTGTCGTCCGTGAAGTGTGTGTGTGTGTGTGTTGCCACCACTTCCCCCGTGCTCCTTCCCCCCCCCCCCCCCCCCCTACCCTCAGTCTCCATTCACCCTAGCTCAAGGTCAAGGGAATATAGGCCTAGCTTTTAGTAATTATGAGTTAACCACCAGCTTCAACACTCATCAGTCATGTCAGGTGGTACATGTACAAAACGGAAGGTCATATCCTTCCATATCAAAATGGAGGGGTTTTTCTCGAACAGAGAAAGAAGGAAACACCAGAGTATGCATATTAATAAAATGTAAACAAACGATATCACCCACTATCTCCCCCTACTCTCCCCCCTACCACCTCCACCACCACCACACACACTATCTCCCCCCTTACCCCCTACTCTCCCCCCTTCCCCCCTACTCTCCCCCCTTCCCCCCTACTCTCCCCCCTTCCCCCCTACTCTCCCCCCTTCCCCCCTACTCTCCCCCCTTCCCCCCTACTCTCCCCCCTTCTCCCCTACTCTCCCCCCTTCTCCCCTACTCTCCCCCCTTCTCCCCTACTCTCCTCCCTTACCCCCTACTCTCCTCCCTTACCCCCTACTCTCCTCCCTTACCCCCTACTCTCCTCCCTTACCCCCTACTCTCCCCCCCTTACCCCTACTCTCCCCCCTTACCCCCTACTCTCCCCCCTTACCCCCCTACTCTCCTCCCTTACCCCCTACTCTCCTCCCTTACCCCCTACTCTCCCCCCCTTACCCCCTACTCTCCTCCCTTACCCCCTACTCTCCTCCCTTACCCCCTACTCTCCCCCCTTCCCCCCTACTCTCCCCCCTTCCCCCCTACTCTCCCCCCTTACCCCCTACTCTCCTCCCTTACCCCCTACTCTCCTCCCTTACCCCCTACTCTCCTCCCTTACCCCCTACTCTCCTCCCTTACCCCCTACTCTCCCCCCTTCCCCCCTACTCTCCCCCCTTCCCCCCTACTCTCCCCCCTTCCCCCCTACTCTCTCCCCCCTTCCCCCCTACTCTCCCCCCTTCCCCCCTACTCTCCCCCCTTCCCCCCTACTCTCCCCCCTTCTCCCCTACTCTCCCCCCTTCTCCCCTACTCTCCCCCCTTCTCCCCTACTCTCCTCCCTTACCCCCTACTCTCCTCCCTTACCCCCTACTCTCCTCCCTTACCCCCTACTCTCCTCCCTTACCCCCTACTCTCCTCCCTTACCCCCTACTCTCCCCCCTTACCCCTACTCTCCCCCCTTACCCCCTACTCTCCCCCCTTACCCCCTACTCTCCTCCCTTACCCCCTACTCTCCTCCCTTACCCCCTACTCTCCCCCCTTACCCCCTACTCTCCCCCCTTCCCCCCTACTCTCCCCCCTTCCCCCCTACTCTCCCCCCTTCCCCCTACTCTCCTCCCTTCCCCCCTACTCTCCCCCTACCACCTCCACCACTACCACACATGACGACGACTCATTTCAGTCATGAGTTGTCTACGAATTGTTGTATGCATTTAATATGCTTAATACGAATTGTAATACTGTATTTCCATTTGTAAAGTAACGGTACAGTACACTTCTCTTCACTCTTAACACTCCACACTCACTCCTCACTCTGTACTCTGAGTGGGTGAGTGTGACAGTTCTTTTTGGCTATATTTATCTCTATGAAAAAATGCCGGATACCAGAATGCCGGATAAAGGAGCTTTCACTGTATATATACTTACAGCTGAATATAGTTAACATTTTCCTGTTATTTGTGCAACCGGTTATAATTATAAACAAGGAAATTATGAAATATGTGTTACTGTATATTATAAACAAGAAAATTATGAAATATATGTTTTCTTGAAATATGTGTTACTATATATTATGAAATACTGTATGTGTGTTCTCTCATTGCCAGATGCTGGTAAGGTCCAACAATCTACAAGACACAATACAAGTAATCGCTGGTAAAATAGAAGAGATCGATTTACCTGATATGGTGGACATGATAATCTCAGAACCAATGGGCTATATGTTATACAATGAACGTATGTTGGAAACGTATCTGCACGCCAAGAAGTGGTTGAAGCCGACGGGGCGTATGTTCCCATCACGGGGAGACTTACACCTTGCCCCTTTCAATGATGAGACACTCTATTATGAACAGCTAAATAAGGCTAATTTTTGGTGAGTATATATACATATTTTGTTATTATTATTTCTCCTGTAGTTCAGCTGTTATTATTACTGTTATTTACTATGAACAGCTAAATAAAGCTAATTTTTGGTGAGTATAGATACATTTTGTTGTTGTTTTTACTGTTATTTACTTTTATTTTATTATGAACAGCTAAATAAGGCTAATTTTTGGTGAGTATAGATAGATTTTGTTTTTATTATTTCTCAGTTATATATTATGTTTTTATTATTTCTCTCCTGTAATTCAACTGTTATTTATTTTATATTTTATTTATTCAACTGTTACTTTTTATTGTTGGTTACACTCTGCTATGAACAGCTAAATAAGGCTAATTTTTGGTGAGTATAGATAGATTTTGTTATTATTTTGTTATTATATTTATTCAATAGGCTAATTTTTGGTGAGTATAGATATATATTTTGTTATTATTTTGTTATTATTATATTTATTCAACTGGCTAATTTTTGGTGAGTATAGATAAATTTTGTTATTATTATTTCTCTCCTGTAGTTCAGCTGTTATTATTACTGTTATTTACTATTATGAACAGCTAAATAAGGCTAATTTTTGGTGAGTATAGATACATTTTGTTATTATTATTATTTCTCCTGTAATTCAACTGTTATTTACTATTTTTTTATTTATATTAGTTATATATTAGAGTTACTATACTCTGTTCAAAACTTGTGTTCCATTTTCCTCTATCTATCTGTCTCTATTTCTATCTGTATCTTTATATCTGTATCTATTTCTATCTATCTCTATCTGTCTCTATTTCTATCTATCTCTTATCTGTCTATCTATCTATCTATCTCTTATCTGTCTATCTATCTATCTATTTCTATCTATCTCTTATCTGTCTATTTCTATCTATCTCTTATCTGTCTATCTATCTATCTATCTATTTATTTCTATCTATCTAAGCATAAGAGGCCAGGAATCAATTTATTATTTATCTTTAATGTTTATGGATGTATCCATTCATTCATTCTCATTTTATTATAATTTTAAATGTAATATGTATATTTTCTGCCTATCGGCTGCCATTAACTAATAAACCATATATTATTATTATTATTATTATTATTATTAATATTATTATTATTATTAATATTATTATTATTATTATTATTAATATTATTATTAATATTGTTATTATTATTATTAATATTGTTATTATTATTATTAATATTATTAATATTATTATTAATATTATTATTAATATTATTAATATTATTATTAATATTATTAATATTATTATTATTAATATTATTATTATTAATATTATTATTATTATTAATATTATCATTATTATTAATATTATTATTAATATCATTATTAATATCATTATTAATATTATTATTATTATTATTAATATAATTATTATTTCTCTAGGTACCAGAATTGTTTCCATGGTGTTGACTTATGCCAGCTGAGGGAACAAGCCCTTAATGAATACCTCCGTCAGCCCATCGTCGACACATTTGATATTGGCATCTGTCTCGCTAAATCCATCCGCTACTCACTCGACTTCATAACGGCACAAGAGAAGGACTTACACCACCTCGGTAAGTACACAACACTCATGTACAGTTGGATACAGTAATGGGTGATACAGCCCAGTAGGTGAAAGATACTTGTCCCATTTGAGTAACCATTGTGTGTCTATTATCAGGTAGTTGCTTTTTATTACCATCCTCAATACTGACTTCTGCCCCTGATGTCTCCTATTTGACACTAAGGAACACACACACACACACACACACACACACACACACACACACACACACACACACACACACACACACACACACACACACACTATTTAGCACTAAGGAACTTGATATTGGGAGAAATTGACCATCTTTCACTTGAGCTGTACCACCCATTCATGTGTCCAACTGTACAGTCGGCAAAAAAAATATCAACACTTACCATCCTTACATTAAAGATTTTTAAATGTGCCCGTTAAGGTTGGTACTTGTGATGTGTGTGTGGCTGCTCAGTGTTGCCATAATTGAAATTTATCTCATTACCAAACTCATCAATTTTTATTACCAAACTGCACTTTCCATTACCAAATTATCAAAACAAGATATATATATATATCTATCTAAAGCTCCGACTATAGATAGATAGATAAATATATATATTAATCTTGTTTTAAATATATATATATATAATTAATTAAGGGGTAAATTTTGTGTTGGTAAATCTGGAGCAACTGTAACTAAAAATAATTATATACCACCTTAATAAACTCTCATTAAAATCATGTTAGTTAAATTATTACTAACTGTTTATGTATATATATATATATTTTTTTTATATACTGTTTTAATATTAATGTTATGAATGTTGTGTTGATGTGAATTAATGTTACGTATGTTACAGTAAATTAATGTTACGAATATTATGTTACAGTGAATTAATGTTTCGAATATTATGTTACAGTAAATTAATGTTACAAATAATGTTACAAATAATGTTACGAATATTATGTTACAGTAAATTAATGTTACAAATAATGTTGCGAATATTATGTTACAGTAAATTAATGTTACCAATATTATGTTACAGTGAATGTTGCATTACAGTGAATTAATGTTACAAATGTTGTGTTACAGTAAATTAATGTTATGAATGTTGAAGTGAATTAATGTTACGAATGTTGTGTTGAAGTGAATTAATGTTACCAATATTATGTTACAGTGAATTAATGTTACGAATGTTGAGTTGAAGTAAATTAATGTTACTAATATTATGTTACAGTAATTCCTCTGAAGTTTCACATCCTCAAATCCTGCACAATGCATTAAATGTTACGAATGTTGTGTAAATTAATGTTACAAATGTTGCGTTACTGTAAATTAATGTTACGAATATTATGTTACAGTAAATTAATGTTACAAATAATGTTACGAATATTGCGTTACAGTGAATTAAATATTATGTTACTGTAAATTAATGTTACAAATATTATGTTACAATTAATTTATGTTACTAATATTATGTTACAGTAATTCCTCTGGAGTTTCACATCCTTAAATGAATGTTACGTTACTGTAAATTAAATGTTACAAATGTTGCGTTACAGTAAATTAATGTTATGTTACTGTAAATTTATGTTACCAATAATGTTACGAATATTATTTTACTGTAAATTAATGTTACAAATAATGTTACTAATATTATGTTACAGTAAATTAATGTTACCAATAATGTTACCAATATTATGTTACAGTGAATGTTGTGTTACAGTAAATTTATGTTACTAATATTATGTTACAGTAATTCCTCTGGAGTTCCACATCCTCAAGTCCTGCACAATGCACGGTTTGGCGTTTTGGTTCGACGTGGCGTTCCTGGGGTCCACACAGACGGTCTGGCTCTCCACGGCACCCACAGAACCACTCACACACTGGTACCAAGTAAGTTGTTATTGTCGTTGTCGTCGTTGTTGTTATTTTTGTTGTTTTTGTTGTTATTTTTTTTTTTTTTTTTTTATTTATTTTTTTTTTATTTTTATTTTTTTTTTGTCTCTCCACGGCACCCACCGAACCACTCACACACTGGTACCAAGTAAGTTGTTATTGGTGTTATTGTCGTCGTTATTGTTATTTTTGTTGTTTTTTATGATTTTTTTTTTTTTTTTTTTTTTTTTTTTTGTAGTCATTGTTGTTATTCTTGTTGTTGTTGTTGTTGTTGGCTCTCCACGGCACCCACCGAACCACTCACACACTGGTACCAAGTAAGTTGTTATTGTTGTTATTGTTCTTGTTATTATTGTTGATGTTATTGTTATTTTTTGTTGTTGTTGTTGGTTGTTGTTATTATTGTTGTTGGCTCCCCCCTTACTCCCACACTCGGTGGTGGGAATAGGGGGACAGGCTTGGGGGGGGGGGGCGATGAATGTCTTACAAAGAGCCTATGTCAGAAAACAATAACAAAATTTAATACTTAATAGGAACTCAAGGTGTGTTTTAGCAACTCCATAAATATTAATCTTGTAGGCAATAGATAGATAGATAATGATGATAATAGATAGATAGATAGATAATGATGATAATAGATAGATAGATAGATAATGATGATAATACAGTAGATAGATAGATAGATAATTTATTGACCATAGCTTTACAATATATATAAAATAACATAATACAAATACTAAAACTAAGTAATACACTTTAACTAACTCCTACTCCTACACCCCTCAAAACCCCCCCAAGCCTGTCCCCTCACTCCTGCACCCCCCAAGCCTGTCTCCCTACTCCTGCACCCCCCAAACCCCCCCCAAGCCTGTCCCCTCACTCCTGCACCCCCCAAACCCCCCCCAAGCCTGTCCCCCTATTCCCACACCCCCTTAATTATACAAAGACAGAAGATAGATAGACAATAGATAGATAAAAGAAAAGTGTGAAAATAACGAATGAAGATAGATATAGATAGAATAAAGATAGATAAACAATAGATAGAAAGAAGGGAAGTATGAAAATAACGAATGAAGATAGATAGAATAAAGATAGATAGACAATAGATAGATAGAAGAGAAATATAAAAATAACGAATGAATATAGATATAGATAGAATAAAGATAGATAGAAAATAGATAGACAGAAGAGAAGTATAAAAATAACGAATAAAGATAGATAGACAATAGATAGACAATAGATAGACAGAAGAGAAGTATGAAAATAACAAATGAAGATAGATAGAATAAAGATAGATAGACAATAGATAGATAGAAGCGAAGTATGAAAATAATGAATGAAGATAGATAGAATAAAGATAGATAGACAATAGATAGATAGAAGCGAAGTATGAAAATAACGAATAAAGATAGATAGAATAAAGATAGATAGACAATAGATAGATAGAAGCGAAGTATGAAAATAACAAATGAAGATAGATAGAATAAAGATAGATAGACAATAGATAGATAGAAGAGAAGTATGGAAATAATGAATGAATATAGATAGAATAAAGATAGATAGACAATAGATAGAAAGAAGCGAAGTATAAAAATAACGAATAAAGATAGATAGAATAAGATAGATAGACAATAGATAGACAATAGATAGACAATAGATAGACAGAAGAAAAGTATAAAAATAACGAATAAAATATCCATAAAACCCTATACATATACAGTATATATATTTTTTTTATTTCCAGGTGAGGTGTTTGTTGGAGAAGCCTATATTTGTGAAGGAAGGACAACTGGTGACGGGGACAGTGGAGCTGGTGGCAAATAGAAGGTGAGGAGAGACTATATAATATTATATGTATGATTTATAAACATTTTTTCTTATTTAATTAACCACGTGTGATATATAAATATAAACGTTTCTCTCTTTTAATTTAACAAACAATCTTTCTTATTAAATTTAACAGACAATCTTTCTTATTTACTTAACAAACAATCTTTCTCATTTAATTAACAAACAATCTTTCTTAATTCATTCAGCAGACAATCTTTCTTAATTAATTCAGCAGACAATCTTTCATATTTAATTAACCACGTGTGATATGTAAATATAAACGTTTTTCTCATTTAATTAGCAGACAATCTTTCTTATTTAATTAACCACGTAGGATATATAAATATAAACGTTTTTCTTATTTAATTAACCACGTGTGATATATAAACATTTTGCTTATTTAATTAACCACGTGTGATATATAAATATAAACGTTTTTCTCTTTTAATTCAACAGACAATCTTTCTCTTTTAATTAACAGACAATCTTTCTTATTTAATTAACCACGTGTGATATATAAACATTTTGCTTATTTAATTAACCACGTATGTGTGATAATATAAACGTCTTTCTCTTTTAATTAACTGACAATCTTTCTCATTTAATTACACAGACAATCTTTCTTATTTACTTAACAAACAATCTTTCTTAATTAATTCAGCAGACAATCTTTCTCTTTTTAATTCTCACAGACAATCTTACAACGTGAACTTAATTAACCAAACATGTGTGATATATAAACATTTTTCTCTTTCTTATTTAATTAACAAACAATCTTTCTTATTTAATTCAACAAACAATCTTTCTTTTTTAATTAACCATATATGATATATATTATAAATGTTTTTAAACGTTTTTCTCTCTTTTTAATTCTGGCAGACAATCTTTCTTATTGAATTTAACAGACAATCTTTCTCTTTTAATTAACTGACAATCTTTCTTATTTAATTAACAGACAATCTTTCTTATTTAATTAACCACGTGTGATACATAAATATAAACGTTTTTCTTATATAAACGTTTTTTCTCTCTTTTTAATTGTGGCAGACAATCTTACAACGTGAACCTGGAGGTGCGTGTGGTTAATTAACAGACAATCTTTCTTATTTAATTAACCATGTGTGTGTGATATATAAACGTTTTTCTTATATAAACGTTTTTTCTCTCTTTCTAATTCTGTCAGACAATCTTACAACGTGAACCTGGAGGTGCGTGTGGAAGGCACCAACACAGTCTCCACCAACTCCCTAGACCTGAAGAATCCTTACTTCAGGTACACTGGAGTAGCACCAACGCCCCCTCCAGGCAACAACAGTGTCTCCCCCTCTGAGTCATACTGGAGCACCGTCGATGCACAGGGGGCCAAGCAAGGTGGTTGCTATGGTCCTCTGTTCACTGGGAAGGGGATTTAGAAAGGGAGATTAAATAGAAAGTTAAATAGAAACGTACAAATTAGGATTAGCGTTTAAACTCTTAGCATGATATTTTGTTTATTTATTGATATTTTGTTTATTTATTTGTGTGGTTGCTATGGTCCTCTGTTCACTGGGAAGGGATTATAGAAAGGGGGATTAAATAGAAAGTTAAATAGAAACGTACAAATTAGGATTAGCGTTTAAACTCTTAGCATGATATTTTTTTTTATTTTTTTATTTATTGATACTGTATTTGTTTATTTATTAGTGTGGTTGCTATGGTCCTCTGTTCACTGGAAAGGGGTTATAGAAAGGGGGATTAAATAGAAAGTTAAATAGAAACACACAAATTAGCACTTTAAGCATGATATTTTGGTTAAATATAAACGTACAAATTAGGATTAGCGTTTAGACTTTAAGCATGATATATTGGTTACATTTTAAAGGCACAAATTAGGATCACGGTCTAGAGTTTAAGCATATTTTGATTAAATATAAACGCACAAATTAGGATTAGCGTTTAAACTCTTAGCATGATATTTTGTTTATTTATTGATATTTTGTTTATTTACTATGGTCCTCTGTTCACTGGGAAGGGCTTATAGAAAGGGGGATTAAATAGAAAGTTAAATATAAACGTACAAATTAGTTTCTTAGCATAATATTTTTTTTTTTTTTTTTTATTTATTGATACTGTATTTGTTTATTTATTAGTGTGGTTGCTATGGTCCTCTGTTCACTGGGAAGGGGTTGTAGAAAGGGGGATTAAATAGAAACGTACAAATTAGGACCACATTTTAGGACCAGGATTTAGACTTTAAGCATAATATTTTGATTAAATATAAAGGCACAAATTAGGACAAGGACCAGGATTTAGGACCAGCATAATATTTTGGTTACATTTTAAAGTCACAAATTAGGACCATGTTTTAGGACCAGGATTTAGACTTTAACTTAAGCATAATATTTTGGTTAAATATAAACACACAAATTAGGATTAGGGTTTAAACTTTAAGCATGATATTTTGTTTATTTATTTGATTTACTGACAATTGGGCTTAAATATAAACACACAAATTATTACCACGGTTTAAACTTTAAGCATAATATTTTATTATATATTTATTATATATTAGGATCACTGTTTAGTTTAGTTTCTTTGTATAATATTATGTTGTTTTTATTAGATTGACTGATACTTACTTATTGTACACTCTCCTCTTTTTTTATTACAGGTTAGGTTGGTGAAGGGGTCGCATAAAGTGAATTTTGCATAAAGTAAATTGTACATTTCCATAAGAAATAATAATAATAATAATACATACTGGTAATAATAATAATAATAATGGTACTTTAACTTGAAAATGGAGCCTCCTTGTTCCTGTTATTTTAAGAGTTCCTGTAAATTGCATTTATTTAATTTTTTTCATGATACGCACTATTTCAAATTCGCATAATTTAAACTCGCATAAAAAGAGAGCAGAGTGTATTAGTGTTTACATTTGAATGAAGTCGGGGTCATAATTCAATTTGTTCAAGAAATAGGTTACAGTATAATACAAAAGGTCCTCACCTGTGAAATGACATACACTCTCCTCTCTTTTTATGTGAGTTTAAATTATGTGAATTTGAAATAGTGCGTATCATGAAAAAAATTAAATAAATGCAATTTACACGAACTCTTAAAATAACAGGAACAAGGAGGCTCCATTTTCAAGTTAAAGTACCATTATTATTATTATTATTATTACCGGTATTATTATTATTATTATTATTATTACCGGTATTATTATTATTATTATTATTATTACCGGTATTATTATTATTATTATTATTACCGGTATTATTATTATTATTATTATTATTACCGGTATTATTATTATTATTATTATTATTATTACCGGTATTATTATTATTATTATTATTATTATTACCGGTATTATTATTATTATTATTATTATTACCGGTATTATTATTATTATTATTATTACCGGTATTATTATTAATATTATTATTATTATTATTTCTTATGGAAATGTACAATTTACTTTATGCGAAATTCACTTTATGCGACCCCTTCACCAACCTAACCTGTAATAAAAAAAAAAAGAGGAGTGTAGTATAATAATTAATATAGTAATTATCTCAAAATATATACATTGGCCTTGAGAAAACCTTATATGTGTCAAACAAAAGTTGCAGTTCAGTATTAGATTTTATTATTTTGAAAAGTCTGAGCAGATTGGCATTTGAATATTAATATAAATTTAATGTTTATTTCACCCTTTTGTGTTCACACCTCACTGTACAGTTGTCAAAACAAGTTCACTTCATTTCCACCTGTGTGTATGAGCTATAGTGATGATGTAATACAATTTTAATACAGAGATGACGGATATAGTTCTCATATGGTAAATTATGTATGTATGTATGTATGTATGTATGTATGTATGTATGTATGTATGTATGTATGTATGTATGTATGTTAGAATAAAAACTGGTTCAGAATGCAACTATCAGGTCACATTAACAATATTAAAAACATGGAATGGACGTGAATTTATGCTGCCGACTGTACATTTTAAAGTATTGTTGTAAGCCTGTGGTTATATAAATTGATGATGACATTTTTATTCCAATTAATATAGTTTTTTTTTTATATGCCTCATCAATTAACACTCGGTTTACTAGGTATGATGTGACATTTATATTCCATGCATCACAAAATTAATATACTGTATTTTTTTTTTTTTATATATATATATGTGCCTCACTAACACTGTTTTCTATTCCCCAAAATTAATATAGTGTTTTTTTTTTTTTTTTTTTTTTTTTTTTTTTTTTTTTATATATATATAATATGCCTCGCTAACACTCGTTCTCTGTTCTCCCTCCCCCCCCCCCCCCCCTCCAGCGGTGAACATGGTGAACGGAATAACGGTGAATGGTCTTGGTGAAGTCGCGTTGGACCAGGGATCGTCACTCATCACTCTAGGTATTTGTTTACTTGTTTACATTACTTTATTTACAATTAGCCAACCAACCAACTCAGTGTCTTAATTAAAAGATATATTTACTCTTTTTTTATATATATATATATATATATTTTTTTTTTTTTTTTTTTTTTTTGCATATTCAGATATGTTGGTGAACTTTTTTTTTTTTTTTTTTGCATATTCAAATATTTTGGTGAACTTTTTTTTTTTTTTTTTTTTTTTTTTAGCATATTCAGATTTTTTTTTTTTTTTTTTTTTTTTTTTGCCTAATCAGATTTTTTTTTTTTTTTTTTTTTTTTTTTTTTTTTTTTTTTTTTTTTTTTTTGCCTATTCAGCTATCTCGGTGAGCCTTCTACTAACCCTGCTGCTATTTAGTCTATCTTTATTTACATGTTTAGTGGCTAGTAGTCCGTTCAAAACTTGTGCTCCGCTGTCCTCTTATGCTTAGATAGATAGATAGATAAGAAATAGATAGAAATACAGACAGATAGAGATAGATAGAAATGCAGACAGATAGAGATAGATAGAAAAATAGAGATAGATATAAAGATATAGATAGAAATACAGACAGATAGAGATAGATAGAAAAATAGATATAGATATAAAGATATAGATAGAAATACAGACAGATAGAGATAGAAATAGATATAGATATAAAGATATAGATAGAAATACAGACAGATAGAAAAATAGAGATAGAAATAGATATAGATATAAAGATATAGATAGAAATAGAGACAGATAGATATAGATATAAAGATATAGATAGAAATAGAGACAGATAGATAGAGGAAAATGGAACACAAGTTTTGAACAGAGTATAATTATTAAGTCTATCTTTATTTACACGGTGTTTTAACAGGAAATTCGGTGTTTGTTTTTTCTTTTGGTAAATTTGGAGCTACAGAATCCTCCAAACTATTTCAAGCAACAACAACAGAACACCAGGGGAATAGGGGACAGGCTTGGGGGGGTGCAGGAATAGGGGGCAGGCTTGGGGGGGTGCAGGAATAGGGGACAGGCTTGGGGGGTGCAGGAATAGGGGGACAAGCTTGGGGGGGTGCAGGAATAGGGGGACAGGGTTGGGGGGGTGCAGGAATAGGGGGACAAGCTTGGGGGGGTGCAGGAATAGGGGGACAGGCTTGGGGGGATTTAGGGGGGTGCAGGAATAGGGGGACAAACTTATGGGGGGGTTAGGGGGTGTGTGGGAATAGGGAGACAGGCTTGGGGGGGTTATGGGTGGTGTAGGAATAGGGGACAAGCTTTCTACCTCCTCCCCCCCACCCACCCCAAGCCTGTCCCCCCCAATTTCCACACACCTTTAATTATAATAACTATTGTGCTTTATTTACAAACAGCATTTTGGTTGGTCTGCCTATTATTATTATTATATTATTATTATTATATTATTATTATTATTATATTTATTATTATTATATTATTATTATTATTATATTTATTATTATTATATTATTATTATATTTATTATTATTATATTATTATTATATTTATTATTATTATATTATTATTATTATTATTATATTATTATTCTATTTATTATTATTATCTGCCTTCTTTGTTTATCTGTATATAGTATTATTTATTATGTATTTTTTATTATAGCTTGGTTTGCGTTTTATACAGAATATGTGTTTTTTTGTATATATTATAAAGGATAGAATTTTTATTATATATTATAGAGGATAGAATTTTTATTATATATTATAAAGGATAGAATTTTTATTATATATTATAAAGGATAGAATTTTTATTATATATTATAAAGGATAGAATTTTTATTATATATTATAAAGGTAGTCTGCCCAGGTTAGGTCCCGGTAGTTTGCCCAGGTTAGGTCCCAGTAGTAGAAATAGAAATAGCTAGATAGATAGAAATAGGGATAGATAGACAGATAGAAATAGCTAGATAGATAGAAATAGGGATAGATAGACAGATAGAAATAGCTAGATAGATAGAAATAGGGATAGATAAACAGATAGAAATAGTTAGATAGATAGAAATAGGGATAGATAGACAGATAGAAATAGCTAGATAGATAGAAATAGGGATAGACAGATAGAAATAGCTAGATAGATAGAAATAGGGATAGATAGACAGATAGAAATAGATAGATAGATAGAAATAGGGATAGATAGATAGATAGAAATAGGGATAGATAAACAGATAGAAATAGCTAGATAGATAGAGGCTATAGTGGAACGCAAATTTTTAACAAACTAATATAAAACATACAATATAATGAACACAATTATTATGTAAATTTACCCCAAATATATAAAAAAATAATTATACTCATTGGGTTAATTAATTATTCACAAAAAAAGATAATATGACAATTGACAATGAAGACTTGACTTGATCTGACTCACATTTCATAAACAAAACAGCAGCTGTACATTTTCTGCCTCTGAATATATTAATTATCAATATCGGCTATTTCAAAATTTAATTACAGTTTTTTTTTTTTTTTTTTTTTTTTTTATTATTATTATTTTTTTTTTTTTTTGCTATTATTATTATTTTTTTTTTTTTTGCTATGCTCCCTCCTTTTCTATTCTTTAATTATTTTTATTAAGGCTGCTTTGACTGCAATGCTCCTGTCATGGTTTAAAATATTAATAATAATATTTTTATTTTTATTTTCTTCTTAATTAAATCACAAAAATTTTCTCCATAAGTTCCTCTTCAGTTTTATTCCTCTGTTTTTTTTTGGAGGTGATGTATGTATGTATGTACAGTATGTATGTATGTATGTATGTATGTATGTATGTATGTATGTATATGTACAGTTGTGGTCAATAATAATCATCCACATATGGGTATCTCAAACCATTTACTGTCTAATGTTTTCACGTTCACATATGATGTTATTGTTTTAAGTAGTGTGTGTGTGTGTGTGTGTGTTATTGTTTTAAGTAGTGTGTGTGTGTGTGTGTGTGTGTTATTGTTTTAAGTAGTGTGTGTGTGTGTGTGTGTGTTATTGTTTTAAGTAGTGTGTGTGTGTGTGTGTTATTGTTTTAAGTAGTGTGTGTGTGTGTGTGTTATTGTTTTAAGTAGTGTGTAGCTGTTTGTAGTAAATTAAAAGATGGTAGTTAACCTATTTATTGTAAAGTTTATCATCTAAGGAACAGAGGGAAGCTGTCAAACTCTTACCTGAGTTACTCCCCCCTATATGGATGATTATATTTGACCACGACTGTATGTACAGTTGGACACACATGAATCTGGTACGCCTCGCTACTTGTGTGTGTGTACAGTTGCCAAAAAAGGTATTGCTACAACTATTGATACAACATTAAATATATTAATGTCCATAGTTGTTTGTTTGTAGGGATTATAAGTATGTATTACAGAAGGATATGTATATTTCCTTCTGTTATACATGTTATATTATAAGTATGTATTACAGAAGGATATGTATATTTCCTTCTGTTATACATGTTATATTATAAGTATGTATTACAGAAGGATATGTATATTTCCTTCTGTTATACATGTTATATTATAAGTATGTATTACAGAAGGATATGTATATTTCCTTCTGTTATACATGTTATATTATAAGTATGTATTACAGAAGGATATGTATATTTCCTTCTGTTATACATGTTTATAAGTATGTATTACAGAAGGATATGTATATTTCCTTCTGTTATACATGTTTATAAGTATGTATTACAGAAGGATATGTATATTTCCTTCTGTTATACATGTTATATTATAAGTATGTATTACAGAAGGATATGTATATTTCCTTCTGTTATACATGTTATATTATAAGTATGTATTACAGAAGGATATGTATATTTCCTTCTGTTATACATGTTTATAAGTATGTATTACAGAAGGATATGTATATTTCCTTCTGTTATACATGTTTATAAGTATGTATTATAGAAGGATATGTATATTTCCTTCTGTTATACATGTTTATAAGTATGTATTACAGAAGGATATGTATATTTCCTTCTGTTATACATGTTTATAAGTATGTATTACAGAAGGATATGTATATTTCCTTCTGTTATACATGTTTATAAGTATGTATTACAGAAGGATATGTATATTTCCTTCTGTTATACATGTTATATTATAAGTATGTATTACAGAAGGATATGTATATTTCCTTCTGTTATACATGTTTATAAGTATGTATTACAGAAGGATATGTATATTTCCTTCTGTTATACATGTTTATAAGTATGTATTACAGAAGGATATGTATATTTCCTTCTGTTATACATACTTACAGTCCATACAAATAGTTGTGGATATTACTAGGGTTAAAATTCTATCAAGATTTGTCGCAATACCTTTTTTGACAACTGTACATACAACAGGAAGGAAAGTGAGCAAAAGTTATAATAAAAGTTTGTTGACAAGCAGACAGTAATAATATTTTACTGTCTGTCTGTCTGTCAGAAAAAAATGCATATTTTTTTCGACAAGCTGACAGTAATAATATTTTATTTACTGTCTGTCTGTCTGTCAGAAAAAAATACATCTTTTGTTGACAAGCAGACAGTAATAATATTTTATTTACTGTCTGTCTGTCAGAAAAAAACCTACATCTTTTGTTGACAAGCAGACAGTAATAATATTTTACTGTCTGTCTGTCTGTCAGAAAAAAATACATCTTTTTTCGACAAACAGACAGTAATAATAATATTTTACTGTCTGTCTGTCTGTCAACAAAAAATATATCTTTTTGTTGACAAGCAGACAGTAATAATAATATTTTACTGTCTGTCTGTCTGTCAGAAAAAAATACATCTTTTTTCGACAAGCAGACAGTAATAATATTTTACTGTCTTGTCTGCCTGTCAGAAAAAATATACATCTTTTTTCGACAAGCAGACGGTAATAATATTTTACTGTCTGTCTGTCAGAAAAAAAAACTACATATTTTTTTCATTTTAATTTCTTTTTGTTGTAGCGACCTCTTCACAAATAACCAGCCATACCGTACCAGCTTCATGTGTGTCCAACTGTACATATCTGCTAAACAAAAATTAGGACCATCTATTTATTATATATATATTGTCATACTGTACTCCATAATAATATGATACTTGTGCTATGTATGTATGTATGTATGTATGGATATATGGACATTTCACATACATATATGATATTTGTGCTATGTATATATGTATGTATGTATGGATATATGGACATTTCACATACATATACAAACATATAGCCACTTCCATATAATTATATAAACACTAATTATATAAACTTAAAAGGGGGTGTGGAAATAGGGGGACAGGCTTGGGGGCGGTTTTGGGGGGTGCGGGAGTAGGGGGACAGGCTTGGGGGGTTTTGGTGGGTGCAGGAGTAGGGGGGACAGGCTTGGGGGGGTTTGGTGGGTGTGGGAGTAGGGGGACAGGCTTGGGGGGGTTAGGGGAGGTGTGGGAATAAGGGGACAGGCTTTCTACCCACCCCAAGCCTGTCCCCCTATTCCCGCACCCCCCCAGTCCCCCCCCAAGCCTGTCCCCTACTCCCACACCCCCTAAATATACTAGGGAATTGACTAAACAGCAACATTGTAAAAATCAAGAATATAGGGGTGTGGGAGTAGGGGACAGGCTTGGGGGGGGGGGGCTGGGGGTGTGTGGGAATAGGGGGACAGGCTTGGGGGGGTAGAAAGCCTGTCCCCCTATTCCCGCACCCCCTAATCCTGCACCCCCCAAAACCCCCTCAATCATAAAGTGTTGGGAAATATTATGACAAATTATTTTTTTTTAAACCTATACTCTGTTTAAAACTTGTGTTCCATTTTCCTCTATCTATCTGTCTCTATTTCTATCTATATCTTTATATCTATATCTATCTCTTATCTGTCTCTATTTCTATCTATCTCTTATCTATCTCTTATCTGTCTCTATTTCTATCTATCTCTTATCTGTCTCTATTTCTATCTATCTATCTATCTATCTCTTATCTGTCTCAATTTCTATCTATCTCTTATCTGTCTATCTATCTATCTATTTCTATCTATCTATCTAAGCATAAGAGGCCAGCGGAACACAAGTTTTGAACACACTATAGGGTTAATTAACATATATGTATTTTTTTAATTAACATATTTTTTTGGCTTGGGTTTGTGAATTGTACATTTTTTTATTTCGTCTGTAAATATTTTTGTGTTTGGAAACTTAAGAATTCAGAATCTTTAGCCACCTTAAGGGGGTGTGGGAGTAGGGGACAGGCTTGGGGGGAGTTTGGGGGGTGCGGGAATAGAGGGACAGGCTTGGGGGGAGTTTGGGGGGTGCAGGAATAGGGGGACAGGCTTGGGGGGAGTTTGGGGGGTGCGGGAATAGGGGGACAGGCTTGGAGGGAGTTTGGGGGGTGCGGGAATAGGGGGACAGGCTTGGGGGGGGGTTTGGGGGGTGCGGGAATAGGGGGACAGGCTTGGGGGGAGTTTGGGGTGTGTGGGAGTAGGGTACAGGCTTGGGGGGAGTTTGGGGGGTGCAGGAATAGGGGGACAGGCTTGGGGGGAGTTTTGGGGGTGTGGGAATAGGGGGACAGGCTTGGGGGGGGGTTTGGGGGTGCGGGAATAGGGGGACAGGCTTGGGGGGGAGTTTGGGGGGTGCGGGAATAGGGGGACAGGCTTGGGGGAAGTTTGGGGGGTGCGGGAATAGGGGGACAGGCTTGGGGGGAGTTTGGGGGGTGTGGGAATAGGGGGACAGGCTTGGGGGGAGTTTGGGGGGTGTGGGAATAGGGGGACAGGCTTGGGGGGAGTTTTGGGGGTGTGGGAATAGGGGGACAGGCTTGGGAGGGGGTTTGGGGGGTGCGGGAATAGGGGGACAGGCTTGGGGGGAGTTTTGGGGGTGCGGGAATAGGGGGACAGGCTTGGGGGGGGGGTTTGGGGGTGCGGGAATAGGGGGACAGGCTTGGGGGGAGTTTGGGGGGTGCGGGAACAGGGGGACATTGGAGTGCCTTAAGGAGAGGGTATAGTTTGTGATATTGTTTGTAGATTATGCTTCCTCCAAACTATTCCAGGCAACAGGATACCATTATTTGTCTTCATGTGGGTCTGTTTCCTGGCATACATTGGAGGAATCAAGGCACTCCAATCTAGCAAAAGTATACATACTCTTCCCTTAAGAACAACAACACAATATTTTTTAAAGTATTTATTGTGACATTATCCGTTTATTTATATTGAGATTTCTATTGATAATTTCACTTAAAAAGGGGTGTGGGAATAGGGGGACAGGCTTGGGGGGAGTTTGGGGGGTGCTGGAATAGGGGGACAGGCTTGGGGGGGGGTTAGGTGGGTGCGGGAGTAGGGGGACAGGCTTGGGGGGGTTTAGGGGAGGTGCGGGAATAGGGGACAGGCTTTCTACCCACCCCAAGCCTGTCCCCCTACTCCCGCACCCCCCCCAGTCCCCCCCAAGTGTGAGGCAGACCACCAGAAGATGGCAGAACAGAGTGGAAGAGTATGTAAAGGAGAGTAACATGAGGGACAGAGTAGGGAGTAAGGAGGGAGTGTTGGAACAGAGTGGAAGAGTATGTAAAGGAGAGTAACATGAGGGACAGAGTAGGGAGTAAGGAGGGAGTGTTGGAACAGAGTGGAAGAGTATGTAAAGGAGAGTAACATGAGGGACAGAGTAGGGAGTAAGGAGGGAGTGTTGGAACAGAGTGGAAGAGTATGTAAAGGAGAGTAACATGAGGGACAGAGTAGGGAGTAAGGAGGGAGTGTTGGAACAGAGTGGAAGAGTATGTAAAGGAGAGTAACATGAGGGACAGAGTAGGGAGTAAGGAGGGAGTGTTGGAACAGAGTGGAAGAGTATGTAAAGGAGAGTAACATGAGGGACAGAGTAGGGAGTAAGGAGGGAGTGTTGGAACAGAGTGGAAGAGTATGTAAAGGAGAGTAACATGAGGGACAGAGTAGGGAGTAAGGAGGGAGTGTTGGAACAGAGTGGAAGAGTATGTAAAGGAGAGTAACATGAGGGACAGAGTAGGGAGTAAGGAGGGAGTGTTGGAACAGAGTGGAAGAGTATGTAAAGGAGAGTAACATGAGGGACAGAGTAGGGAGTAAGGAGGGAGTGTTGGAACAGAGTGGAAGAGTATGTAAAGGAGAGTAACATGAGGGACAGAGTAGGGAGTAAGGAGGGAGTGTTGGAACAGAGTGGAAGAGTATGTAAAGGAGAGTAACATGAGGGACAGAGTAGGGAGTAAGGAGGGAGTGTTGGAACAGAGTGGAAGAGTATGTAAAGGAGAGTAACATGAGGGACAGAGTAGG